>JAQQSW010004340.1:0-14461 GCA_028646575.1 Pseudocheirus occidentalis
AAAGAAAGAAAGAAAGAAAGAAAGAAAGAAAGAAAGAAAGAAAGAAAGAAAGAAAGAAAGAAAGAAAGAAAGAAAGAAAGAAAGAAAGAAAGGAAGGAAGAAAGAAAAAGAAAGAAAGGAAGGAAGGAAGAAAGAAAAAGAAAGAAAGGAAGGAAGGAAGAAAGAAAGAAAGGAAGGAAGGAAGGAAGGAAGGAAGAAAGAAAGAAAGAAAGAAAGAAAGAAAGAAAGAAAGAAAGAAAGAAAGAAAGAAAGAAAGAAGGAAAGAAAGAGAAGTACAGGCATGTCTTTGAAAACATTTCTGCTTGAAGACCTGCTAGGAAGACAACCCATTAGGACACCCTTCATCATGTCAAGCTGAAATCTACCTCTTGCAGCTTCCACTCAGCTGTCCTGGATCTTCCTCTAGGCTAAAGCAGGATAAATGTGATTCAGGTGAGACATGATAGCCTTCCAGGTATTTGAAGGGTATTTCATGTTGCCCACAAAGTTATCCCTTCTTCAGTATAAGTAGCCTCAGTTCTTTTAACTGATTCTCATTTGGTATGGTCTCCAGTCCATCATATTCATAGTCCTCCTTTGGACATATTCCAATTTGTCAGTGCCTCTTGTTGATTATCTCCAATTTATCACAGCTAGAATTAGATACCCTATTTGTCCATATTTATTTGCTTGTTGTCTCCTCTATTAGACTGAGGTCCTTCAGAGCAGAGACTGTCTTTTACCATTCTTTGTGTCCCCAGTGCTTAGTTCAATGCCTTAAACAGTAGGTGCTTAATGAATGCTTATTGGATGATTCTCAAAAAAAAAAAGAAAGTGAAAGACTCAGACTACCGTTTTTGGTGTTGGGTTCTTCAATCCACCTCTTTGGATATCCTCAGAGATTAGCACAGTGTCTGTCACATAGTAGATGTTTAATGTTTATTGATTATCAGCTATTTTCTTCTTCTTTTTCACCATCCTACCATTGCCCTAGGGACATACATATATTGTAAACCTGGAGAAGACTTCTTTAAATAAAGAGGTGGTCTAATCCAACCTCCTCATTTTATAGATGAGCCAACTAAAGCCCAAACTGTTGAAGCGGTTTGCCTAAATTGCAAGGTAAGATTTGAAGCTAGACTTTGAACCAAAAATAGAATGCAAAGTCAGTGACCCATTTGTGATCCCCTCAGCTGTTAATGCTATTCTTTCTAAGGCAAAGCTCTTTAATTTGGTATCTGTGGACTTTTGATAAATAGCTAATTTCAATTACTAGTTTCCTTTATAAAACTATCCATTTTATGTTATATATTTTAAAAAGCATTATTCAGAGAAGTCATCGAAGTGTCAAAGGGGTCCATGAAACAAACAAAAAATAAGGTTGACAATCTCATCTCTAAGATTATCCATCTTCCATCTACCCTGTCTTTAGCTTGTACATTCTGATTGATGTGTGTGTGTGTGTATTCCTATTTGAATGTAACCTAATGGAGGAAAGAGACTATTTCTACCTTTTATTTGTATCCCTGATGTTTAACAAAGTGCTTGCTACCTAGTAAGCATGTAATAAATGCTTGTTGACTAACTGATTAATTATGCCACTGCTGCAAGCATGCCTTATTTCCCCCATTTGCTCAAATAGGCTGGAAAAGGGCAAAAATACTAGCACTTGTGGCATTTGCATACCTAGCAATGTTCAATGGTTTACATGGTGGGTGCTATATACTTATTCCCCTCCCTTACCCTGACTTTACCCTTAAATTAAGAGGCGCTTCAAAAATTTGTAGTCACTTGAATTGTGAGGAATATATGCTTCTTGCATAAATCCATGTTCTCACGATCAAAAGGGTATACTGTGCCGTGTACAAAGAGATTTATCATAGGATTCCTGTGTAGCCCTTAGTACTCATGACACTTGTCCAGGTTAGCTTCAGGGTGGAGAAGACATATAAAGTATCCTATTTATCATTATTATTCCCCAACAGTGTTGTGTTAGTCCCAGGCATCAGTACCTGGTCACTCATACTCTCTCTGTCTCTGTCTGTCTGTCTCTATTTCTGTCACCATCTCTGTCTCTGTCTCTCTGTCTCTCTCTCTGTGCCTCTCTCTCTCTCTCTCTCTCTCTCTCTCTCTGTCTCTCTGTCTCTCTCTCTCCATCTCTCTCTCTCTGTCTCTCTCTCTCTCTCTTTCTCTCTCTCTCTCACTCTCTCTCTCTCTCCCCAAATTCTCATATTGTTTTATTCTTTTTCAATTTTTGTTTTCAGTTCAAAATTCTCTCCCTCCCTCCACTCCTCCCCAAATCTATTGAGGATGCGAGAAATAAGATATCCATTATATATAGGAAGTCATTCAAAATGTATTCTTTTTTTGCATTTGCCAAGTTAGAAGGGAAAAAAGAAAGAAAAAATAAAGAAAGAGAAAAAGATTCATTAATATGCACTCTGCATATTTTTGTACATATATGTCCTTTTACTTTTGTTTGATTTCTTTGGAATATAGATCTAACAGTAGTATTGCTGGATGCATGGTTACCCATCCTCTTTAAGAAAATGTAAAGTAGAAGCTTCTGCTGAAAGCTATGCAGTCTGAGCAAGCTATCTAGAGAAACTGAGCTAATTCTTCACTTTACTTATACCTGTAGCAGTGTGGTAGGGAGAATACAGTGGAAAAAAAGCAACAACAACCAATACAGAGACTTTCTCCCTCCATACAGGGATAGTTTCCCAGAATGAATGAAAAAATAAAACACTATCACATTACACTCCTATAGTAAAACCTCCAGAATCCCTTCTAGAACTATGTAGGCTTTGTAAGAATAGGTCAGATATATAATGGGTGTAATGAGTATAATATTTCTTGCCTTTGTAATAAATAGGGAAGATGTTTCAGAGTGGGAGAGAAATAGAAAAATCTTAAACAGAACAGGTTAGAATCTTAGGAAAGTGTTGTTATAAATTAAAATGTTGATTTTCTCATTGAAACAGTGTTAGAAGAAGAATTTCTCTTACCTAATACTGAAAATTTTAGAACTGAAGTGACCAAAAGAAATATTTTAAATCAACTCTTTGATCTTGAATAATAGTTCTATTAAATATGATGCATATGTATAATTATACAAAGCAATGCACTAACCAATCATATGCAATTTTATTTTGTTTTATTTTATTTGTCATGAAAGGAAGGGGGGAAAGACTTGAAGTGAAGTGAATTAAAGAGCACAAATGAGATTAGATTGCATCAATATAAAAATAGTGACTTCTATTAGATTCTCCTCCATACCTAGGGCAGGATCACCCGGACTTTACCCCAACTGCTGAATTTAAAGAAAATATAATTTGGAGGGCATCATTAGCATTTGTAGTTTTTTAGCCCCATGAAACCTATAGAGGTTAGCACCTAATTAGCAAGAATAGATAAAAATAGGAAAGTATTAAAATAAGAAGCTGGATTAGTGCTTTTCTTGCCCTCCCTTCAATCAATCAGTGAATATTAAAGAAGTTCCTACCATGTGTCCAGTGCAAGATGCTAAGGATACAATTACAAAGGATCCCACCATCCCTACTAACAATAACATTATATTTTAATGGAGAGAAACAAATACATGTAATTAATAGATAGATATAGATATACTACATATGCATATCACATACACAAATTGCATACATATGTATGTATATCATAAATATGACATGAATAAATAGATAGACCATAAACACGTAGTAGTTAAATGAAAGGTCATTTGGAAGGATAAGCTGCCAGTAGCTGGGGAGCCCAAGCAAGGCATCTTTCAAAAGATGGTCACTGAACTGCATCATAAAGGGAAAAAAGGAATCTATGAGACTGAGGCAAAGAGAGAATATGTTTCACACATGTGAAATTGCTGATGCCAAAACACAGAGATGGGGAAGTGGAGGGTCGTGAGTAAGGAACAGAGAGTCCAATTTGGCTGGATCTCAGAGTATGAGGTGGAGAGTATTGTCCAATTAAACTGGAAAGATGAGGGGCCAGTTATGTAGGGCTTTAAAAGCTAAACAAAGGAGTTTATATTCTTTCCCCTTTTTTGTAGGTAACAAGAAGCCACTGGAAATGATTACGTAGTTCTCCTCCCTGGCTTGTCTTCCCAACAAAAACCTTCTACATAATGGTTGCAGAGTCTCTGTCTCCATCTGATAGGTGGTATCTACTCCCAAGTCTTCACCAGACACTGAAAATATTTTTTGTGCTACCTGCTCCCAGTGCAAAAAAAAAAAAAAATGCCAGTTACTACTTCATTGTCCTTTGTTTATGCCCCTGGTGGTAGAAAAAAAAAGATTCCTGATCTGGAGAGATCTTCTCCTCAAATTCTTTCTTTTGCTTTTACCAAAGATTAGTAAAATTGCTCTTCCTCATACTCTTAAATTTTGAATACCCTCCACTTCCCTAGCCTACAGTTTTTATGGTTACCTCTGTTTGCCTGTGAATTCATGTCTGTTTATATGAAGATATTTTTTTGAATTTTTGAAAGGATACTTAAATCATTAGCCAGTTTGTCTAACTTCGTAAAATTTCTGAGTACATACCCAGTGATGAACTTTGAACCTGTGATATGAGGACAAAAGCAAACAAACTATATTATATACCAATTAGTTGGCATAGTTGATGGCTTTGGTGTCTTGGAGTCTGAAAGTCCTGAGTTTAATCCCATCTCAAATATTTAGTGTCTCATTCAAAGTTGGGTGAGTCACTTAAACTACTTCAGTTTCTTTATTCATAAAAAAATGGGAAATAATAATAGTCTTTACTTTTCAGGGCTGCTGTGAGGATGAGAGATAGCATATATAAGATGCTTTGTAAACTTAAAAGCACTATATAAATGATAATTATTACTTTATTACACAGTCAGAGACATTCATCAATAACAGGCTTTCTATTGAATGGCAAAGGATTTGGGAGGTGCAGAGGTTGTCCACTGAAAATCATAAGAGTGATCTCCTAGGACATAAAGTCACTTCAATCACACAGGAAAAAAAAATAGCCTTGATAAAAGTATCTGAAAGATATGTACTAGACAAAAGAGTTGAAAGTCCCATTGTAACCTGCCCTGGTCTGACTACGTCCAGAATACAATGTTTAGTTCTGGTCGCCACATTTATGGAAGGACAATTACAAGCTTGATTACTTCCAGAAGAGCCCAACAAAGCCATAAAAGCCATCTGAGAATCCACTGACGTAACTGGATAGGGGTTTAGCCTCTTGAAGATAAGATGGAGTGAGTTGTGTCTGTCTTCAAGTATTTAAAAGGTTATGTGCAAGAGGGATTAGACTTTTCATAGGCCCTTGATAACATAACTAGAACTAGTGGAAGGATCTTTTGAGGGGCAGGACATATTTTTGTCTCTGTATAAGGAAATCTATCCAAACAACTGAAGCTGTTCAAAGGTAATATGGATTGTCTCTGGAGTTCTATGTTCTCCATATTGTATCAACTGGGCTATCATTTGACCTTTGGTATCGAGATTTTCAAAGTCCCTTCAAACTCTAAATCAATGCTCTTGTTCACATGTTGTCCTCAACTTCCTAATTAAATTTAATACTTCTCAAAAATAGGTACCATGTTGAAGGAATCATAGATTAAAAGCTGGAAGGGACATTAGAGGTCATGTAGTGCAACATTCTCATTTTAGAAATGAATAAACTAAGATATTGAGACTCAGAAAAGAGAAGAGAGTTGTGAAAAATTAGACAAGTTATAAACAGGGAAGAGGGGACTCAAATCCAGGTCCTGTCATTCTTACTCCAACATTCTTATTTAATGCAACTTGATTTGGTTATCCCTGAATTACCTAGATTGGTTTTAGGAAAATAATAGTTATAAAGAAATTTTGTAAATAAGATATAAGTTCCAGAAAAATGGAAGTAAAAGTTCTCCCATACCTTGCCCTGGTCAGACCACATTTAGAATGCTGTGTTCAGTATTGGGCATCACAGATTAGGATGAAAAGTGATCATTTGGAGAATTTCCGTTGGAAAACCACCATGATGGGGAAAGTTTTGAGTCCATGTGCTACAAGGATCATTTAATTGAACTGGAAATATTTAGCTGAAAGTGGAAAATAATCAGAAAGGACATGCTGGGGGGGGGAGCAATGGTTGAAGTTGCAAAGAGTCAAATTTAGGTTTGACATAAGGAAAAATTTCCAAAGTATTGGAGCTGTCTGTAAGTATAATGAATTTCCTTGTGAGTTAGTAAATTAGCCCCACTGGAGGTTTTCAAGAAGGGGCAAAGTAGTCATTTTCAGTTGTGTAGCAGCAAAGGTTGGACCCTTCAAACTCTGAAGTTCTTGGGTTCTGTGATACTATAACCTCTGGTTTAATTAAGCCTTGAACACAGGTGATTCAAATAATGCAGCCAATGTATTTCTGAAGGGTTACACACAAACTGAATTTTTATAAAATAATTCGTTCTAAAACAGGATTTAAAGATGAAAGAGACTTAAGAGACCATCTAGTCTTATCTCCCACGTTATTACAGATTAACAAACTAATATCCACTAACTATTTGTTGAACCTAGGTGTGTCTACCTGTATATCCCATAGTCAGGGATATACTGAAGTTATCTTGTACCAGTTCCAGAGAGCTAATCGTTAAATTTGAAGGGGAGTATTTAGGTCTCAGGAAAAAAAATGTTACAAATTATACCTTTATTTATTCATTAATTCATTCATGTATCTATATCTATTATCTATCTGTCTATCTATCTGTCTATCTATCTATCTATCTATCTATCTATCTATCTATCTATCTGTCTGTCTAGAGTTGCAAAGGGCAGCTATTGGTGCAGTGTATAGAATTCTGGGCATGGAGTCAGGAAGACCTGAGTTTAAATCTAACTTCAGTAGTAGATTGTGACCCTGGAAAAACCACTTAACCTCATTTGACTCCATTTCTTCATTTGCAAACCACTCTAGTACCTTTGCAAAGAAAATCCCACATGAAGTCACAGAGAGTTGGATGTGACTGAAACGACTCAACAACAACAACGAAGACTTAAAAAAATGGTGGACATGTTAATAATTCAAATTTAATTTAAATGTGTGTCCAGTCACAGATAGTTTTAAAATATTTACCAACATAACTTTGACCATAGGGATCTTTAACCCAAAATGACCAAAACTTTTCCTCTAAACCCTTCCCTCGTCCTGTCTTCCCTACAACCATGGAGGGGACCACCATCCTTCTAGTCTCTCAGGTTTATAATCCCAAATTCATCCTCACCTCTTCACTCCCCATGCTCCCATATCTAATAGGTTGCTAAGTCTTGTCAATTCTACAACCACAAACTCTCTTGTATCCACCCCTTTCTCTCTATTCAAACGGCCATCATCCTATCTCAACACCTCATCCTCTTTTTTCTGAACTGTAATTTCTGATTTGTCTTGGTGACTTCAACTCACTGTTTTTTCAATTCATTCTCTATACAACTGCCAAAATGATATTTTAAAAGCATTGGTCTGACCATATCACTCCTCTACTCAAGAAGCTTTAATGACTGTATTTCCTCTAGGATAAAATACCAACTTTTATTTTGGACTGGTAAAGTCCCGCTAGCCCCAATTCATCTTCTTAGACTGATTTCACTTTATGCCACCTTCCACCTAATCTGGCCTTCCTGGCATTTCCTTTGTATTCTTTCTCCCACAACCATGGCTTTGTATAAATTGCCTGACATTATTGGAAAATGTTTTCTCTGCTCTTCTACCTCTTGAAATCTCTAGCTCCCTTCAAAACTCATTCCATTTCCTCTCCTGTAAGAGGTCTTCCATTTCTCCCACTGTTAGTAACCACTCAAAATGTGTGTGTGTGTGTGTGTGTGTGTGTGTATATATATATATATATATATATATATATATATATATATATAAATATATATATATATATATATAGCAGATGAATTAGATCTATGTTTTTATGTGTGTGTTCATATTGGGAGATATGTGTGCATGTAGGCAGATACAATCTATATACAAAGAGTTTCCTAGAATGTGAACTTTTTCAGGGTAGCCATTGTTACATTTCCTTTTTGGATCCCCTAATATAGTGTCTTGTAGATGGGGCACTTGATAAATATTTGTTGATCTTAAACTAAACCCCATTCAAAATAAAACAAGTAGCAGCAAAAACAGGTTTGGGAATCAAGTCTTTTGCCTTCCACTATACCATGCTTCTGCACACTGTAGGAGATTCTTAGATACAGGAATACTATCATGTTTTTTTTTAAGTAATGGTCCATTAGGCAGCTGATGGTGGAATGGATAGAGTTCTGAGTCTAAAATGAGGAAGACTCATCTTCCTGAGTTCAAAACCGACTTCAGATACTTAATAGTTGTGTGACCCTGAGCAAGTCACTTAATCCTATTTGCCTTAGTTTTTTCATCTGCAAAATGAGTTGGAAAAGGAAATGACTCTTGCATCTTTGACAAGAAATGTCAATTGGGGTCTTGAAGATTTGGAAATGACTGAACAACAAAAAGAGCGATTTCTGAATTCATTATTTTTTTCTTTATACCAATTACTGTTGAAATAACTTTATTTATGGAGGAGAAAATGCAGCAACAATGACTGACAAGTTGAATCACAGAGAAACTTGAAAATTTTCTTTTAACTCAATGTCTAAGTGACTCTCATCTTGAGGATGTTCTACCTTCATAATTACTAATGTTCCTCTTTTCAAAAACTTCCCAATTTCTTCCCCATTTCAAAAGATCCAGGTTAAAATCTAAGAAGGTATAAGAGTTGTAGTTATGATGGGGAAGGTTTTTGTAGGTAGAATTATCAAATGCCTCAGCATTTTCAGTATTTTTTGGTGGCTTTTGCATTTTAAACTTCTTTTGTTTTTCCTTTTCATTGCCTCCTGATTTTGTAGAGAGAAAAGCTGTTGAAGCAAATTCTTGAAGCCCGCATGCTTCTAGTTGTATGGTCTTCAATACCGCCCCTCGGCCCAGTCCCACTATTGAGAAAAAGGCCATGGTGGTAGAGTCAAGAGAACTCTAAATGAGGTTGACCAGACCATTGGATGTCAACTGGGCTGCCACAGAGCTCAAGCTTGAGCTCACTTCCTTTGTTTCATTATTTTTCTAATGCTAGATTTTCACATATTCTCTTTGCTTCAAATGAACTATACACATATTGTATATGCGTATGTGGTTACAAAATTTGAATTTTTACTACATTGGATAGAGTGGTGGAGTAAAAATGGAAATAGCTTTTCATCCTGGTGATTTGACTTTCTTAGGTCATAAAGAAGGTCATTGACTCAATAACAATAACAGTAACAACAAAACTAAATTTAGGACATGTTGACTCAGTCCATTTCTGTAGCTATTGGACCATGATACTGATCTATTCAGTTTCATAATTACTAATGTTATGCTGATATGCAAATATAAACCCATGCTGTTTGTTTATTCAAGCAAGGAAAATAAGTGTAATGGGAAAACTGCCATATTTAAATAGCGTGCATTTTATTTAACTAAACTCATTTTGCATTTTAACCATTACTGAGAGAAAGAAGGGTAAATGTGACACCAGGTTTGGGATTTGATTAATTTAGCTTTATGGTTTAAATTAAGAATTAATCCATTTCTCTCTTAATAAATATTCAGGAAAGATTATGAAATGACACTTTATTTTCTTATGTCTTTAAATCAACCTATTTTCTTATTATTTCAAGAGTCTGTGCTGAAGGGACTCTGATTTACAATCAATCTTCATTTCCATTGTCAACTTACTTTGCAAAAAATGTATAAAACATGAGTTTGTTATTTATTTAGTGTTCTTCTCTATGCTGTCAGCTATTTAATATTCTCATTTGTGCTGCATTAGGGTACTTGCAAAACCATAATGATTTTATGTATTTTTGTATCAAACTGTGTTTTCATTAATCAACTGTCACATTTCTCTTTTTATAGGAATCCCTTTAAAACCACCTCACATTGTTTTAACAATAGAAAGACTTTGCAGTCTTTCTTTTCTATATAGTTCATAGCTCAGCACTTACCATCTTTCCATGTTCTGGCAGGAAGAATGATGATTTGGGTAGGAAATGATTAAGGACAAAGCACAGTCATTCAACAATCAATTTCTAATTGTCTAATTGTCTCCTATGACTCAATGCTATGTATAAAAAGCAGCAAGCTATGGTCTCTGCCCTTAGGGAGTCTGCAATAGAATTAAGGGGAATAAGTTGTATACTCAATGTTTTTAATTAAGAAATTAGAGATACAAAGGACTTTAGAAATCAACTGGTCTAGTCCTATACACACACATACACACACACACACACACACCCCAAAATCAAAACGAAACATTTTATAGGTGAATGTAAAGAGGTAAAGTCAATAATAAACGTGGTAGAATATAAACTCTTTGATGGAAGGGATTGGCTAATTGTTTTCTTTGTATCCTCACTACCTTGCTCATTACCATTACTCAAGTAATGGAAGTCTCTGTTTTTTTTTCTTTTGTAATCAGTTTGGAGACCTGTAAGTTCGAGAATTCCCAATACTAACAATAGTAATTATATATTTAATCATATATATATACATATGTGTAATCATAAGTAACTTAGTAGTATGTGTAAAGAATGGCTAGAAGCCCAAAGAGGCTTAACGGCGTAGGATAACACACTAACAAGTGTAAAAAAAAAAAGAAATATGAATCCAGATCTTTCCCATCCATCCCTAGCATTATCTTCCCTATAGCATGCTACCTCTATGCCTTGCATACAGATATGTGGGGATGGAAAGATAGGGATAGGGTCAAGATCTAAGATTTTGCTAGCTGGGGAAACTCCCTCTACCAAAGCAAGTATGGGTACCTTCTCTGACTAAGAATCTTAGAGAATTACCTAACTGCCATAAAACTCAAAAAAAGAAATATAGGCTGCAAATCTGTACATCGGTGGGTCTGAATCTTCTTAATGCCATCATCCTTTAATACAGTTCCTCATGTTGTGGTGACCCCAATCATAAAATTATTTTCGTTGTTACTTCATAACGAATTTTGCTACTGTTATGAATCATAATGTAAATATCTGATATGCAGGATATGTTTTCATTGTTACAAATTGAACATAACCCACAAGTTGAGAACCATTGCTGTACATAAAGATTACTACAAGGAGCATATTAATTTATTTTTAAAATGTGATATTATTTATAAGTTATATTTTTATTTACTGTATAAAATATATCCCAATTACATATTTTCCCAATTATATTGCCCCAAATACTTTCCCAAGTACATTTTAATCTGGTTCAGTAGATCTTGGCAATGCTGTGGGCTGCATATTTGACACCTCTGGTCTAGAGCCCTGCATTAAAAGTTTTACCCCAGAACACATGAACTGAATATGTTATGGGTGAGACTTATATTCAGTTCTGACTGGTTCTGAAGTCAATGGTCTCTCCATCAAACCAGGTTGGTTTTCATGTCTATAGTTGTGGATGACATGCACATATTTGTTGAACAGATATGTCAGGCAAATGAATAGCCTGATTAAAAGTACACAGGCAGAAAAGTACAAGGCATATTTGGGAAAGAGCAAATTATTAAATTTGGGTAAAGTAAAGAATAGGCATATACTAGAGATAAGGTTGGAAAATGTATTCTGAGATCAGTACATGGAAGAACTTGAATGTAGAATTTACAGAGTTTTGGCTTACTTTTGTAGGAAGATAAACCATTTTAAAAGTTTTTATTTTGGGAGGGTGGAACAAAAATGGATGCGTAGAAGCAGCAAGGTTTTGAAGCTTCCACATAGCCACCTCAAATACGCATAAAATATGACTCTAAACAAATTTTAGGGCTCCAAAACTCACAAAAATACAGAAAACACAAGTCTTGCTGAAGGCAGCTTGGCAGGTGGGGCTCAGCAGCAGGCTGGGAGCTGAAACCAGCCCAGCCTGAAACTGTGGCCTGGCCCCACAGCAGTCAGGAGGAGCCACAGTTGGAGTCTTCAGGAGAGTGTATCACTGGCATCTGTGGCAGTTTCCACATTTATCAAGCCAGAAGAAATAAAGACTAAGTGAAAGGTCAGTGGAATTCAACTAAATTTGGGGGACAAAAGCAGTTGGGCCAAACTGCCCTCAGGGCAAGGAAGCAAGAGAAATGGCAGAGGTGGCAGAAGCTGCAGCCACCTCCACCCGCTTGCTTCAGGACTCCCAGTCTGCAGACTTCGGGGGGTGGGGGGCGCAAGCAATCATTCAGATGCCAAATGCTCTTGTGTTGAGCAGCCCAGATCTGGATTGTGGTCTTGGGTAGTAGTCCTGGGGTGTGTTGAGATGTGTGAGCCAAAGCTGGTGAGGGCAGGAGCAGCTCCCTAATAGCTCCAGGAGCTGTGAAAATCCCAGCAATTTGGAACAGAGCTTTTCCCTCTAGAAGCAGAGTTCCACAGATCTAAAAACAAATAATTTACTAGCAACATGAGTAGGAAAAGGAAGCAAAGTAAGAAGAGTAACCAAATTCTAGAATCCTTTTTTGGGAGCAAAAAGGATCAAAGCATGGAACAGGAGAAAGACAACACAGTCAGAACTCCCACAACAAATGTTTCCAAGAAACATGAAGATTGCATACAAGCCATAGATCGGCTTAAAAAAAGACTCTGAAAACCAAGTAAGAGAAGTGGAGGAAAAATTGGGAAAAGAAATGAGAATGATGCAAGAAAATCATGAAAAGAGAGTCAACAATCTGACTGAAGAAAATAACACCTTAAAAATAAATTGACTCAAATGGCAAAAAAGGACAAAAAAGTCAATGAGGGGAAGAATGCCTTCAAAAAGTCAAATTTGCCAGGCAGAAAAAGCATCTCAAAAGCATTCTGAAGAGAATGATTCCTTCAGAATTAGAGTGGAGTGAATGGAAGCAAATGACTTTATGAGAAATCAAGATACTATTGAACAGATACAAACAAATGAAAAAATGGAAGGCAATGTGAAATATTTCCTTGAAAAAACAACTGACAGGGGGCAGAGCCAAGATAGCAGCATAGAAGCAGCAAGGTGCCACAGTTCCCACACCGCCACCCTAAGCACCTGTAAAATATGAGCCCAGACATAGTCTAGGACTCTCAAACTCACAAAAATACACGAAACACATCTCTCACTCAAGGCAGCTCAGCAGCAGGGGCTCATCTTGGCAGCTGGGCATGTAAGCTGGCCCAGACTGAAGCCGAGACCACAGCCAGGCCCGGGGTGGTGGGAAGGAGCCGGGCTGAGCTGAAGCAAGCTGCACCGCAGCGAGTCTTCAGAGGAGAAGATCTACAGCCTCCAGCACCTCCACATCTGCAAAGGGATGAGGAATGGGGATGGGAGAGGGGCAGCTCACTACTGTAGGAGAGACCTGGCCAGCCAAAAACCCCAGCCACAGCCAGGCCAGGCCCCAGGGCAGCCAGGAGAAGCCGAGACTCACAAGCCACAGCCTGAGTCTACTTCAGAGAAGATCTATTGCACCTGAGGGAATCTTCACATTCACCAAAACAGGATTAGATGGTCAGTGAAAGTGAAAGTGAAACTTTGAAAATTAATTTGGGGGATGAAAAGCAGTTCCGCCAATCTGCCCCCAGGGCAAGGAAGCAGTGGGGGAAGAGAACTGCTGGAACCAGCAGAGGCCCCCACCAGGCTACTTCAGAACCTGTTGTCCTGTGGACTCCGCCGGGGGGCTGAATCGATTGATCAGGGCCAAGTGCTCTTGCGTTGAGCGGCCTGGATCCAGATCGTGGTCTTGGGTAGTGGTCCTGGGGTGCGCTTTCAGCAAGGCAAAGCTGGGGGGACTGGCAACACCCCCCTAATAGCTCCGGCAGCTGGGAAAACCCCAGCGATTTGGAACAGAGCTTTTCCCCCTGGAAGGAGACTTTCACAGAGCTAAAAAAAAAAAAGCAACAACCAATTAACTGACCATCCAACATGAGGAAAAGGAAGCAAAATAAGAACAGCAATAAAAATCTAGAATACTTTTCTGTGGACAAAAAGGATCAAAGAATGGAATGGGAGGAACACAGCCCAGTCAGAACTCCCACACCAAATGCTTCCAAGACACTTGAAGAATGCCTAGAAGCTATACATCAACTGAAAAAGGACTTTGAAAACCAAATAAGAGAAATGGAAGAAAAATTGGGAAGAGAAACAAAAATGATGCGAGAAAACCATGAAAAGAGAGTCAACATCCTGACTGAAGAAAACTACACTTTAAAGAATAGATTAACTCAAATGGCAAGAGAGGCCCAGAAAGCCAATGAGGAGAAGAATCCCTTAAAAAGTCGAATTTCCCAGATGGAAAAAGAATCTCAAAAGCATTCTGAAGAGAATAATTCCTTCAGAATTAGAGTGGAGCAAGTAGAAGCTAATGACTTTATGAGAAACCAAGATACTATTAAACAGTTACAAAGAAATGAAAAAATAGAAAGCAATGTGAAATATCTCCTTGAAAAAACCACTGACCTGGAAA
>JAQQSW010004341.1:0-14460 GCA_028646575.1 Pseudocheirus occidentalis
TGTAGAAGAACTAATATCTTACTTTTTTCTGGATATTGTTCACTTAACATAGCCTATAATATCATCATTTATTTTTACTGCATGTCACACTTTAACTCTCATAAGAAATGGTATCTAACTACATCTCTATCATCTTACACTTGTGAAATTATTTTTCTAAACTAAATGTATAACTTTACATTTATGTCTATTAATATCCTCTTATTTGAGTAATTGTGTCTATTAATTTCCCTTATTTTAGTATTGGTCTGCTGAGATCTTTGTGGATCCTTTATTCAACACATTATTATTATTTATTAAACATTATACATCTATTACATTAATTATATTTTCTAAGTACTATTTTCTAGCTTCATATCATCTACAAATGAGACAACCATCTCTTCTCTAGTTTCAAGTTACGGATAAAAATATTAAACAGTAATAGACTAAGGCTGGAACATTGGTATACTCTACTAGAGACTTCCCTCCAATATGACATCAATCCATTAATAACTACTCTTTAGGTCTAGCCATTCACCAGATCCAAATACACAGTAGTATTCTCATTTTGCTCACTTTTCTCCACTATCCCAGTACCTTAAGAGATTCTAGGTTCACAAGGGACTCATCATTTCTTTAGGGAAATCAGCATCTGAATTGGTTCTCAATCAAGAGGAAGAAAATTAGTCTTCCCAGATTTCTCTAAATCTATCTCTTTTACAATTTCTTATAATGTAATAATATTACATGATATTCCTATACTATAATTTTGGGTGGCTAGGTGGCGCAGTGAATAGAGTACCTGCCCTGGAGTCAGGAGGACCTGAGTTGAAATCTGGCCTCAGACACTTGACACACTTACTAGCCATGTGACCTTGGGCAAGTCACTTAACTCCAATTGCCCTCCAAAAAGCAAAAAAAAAAAAAATGCAAAGTCCTATACTATAATTTTTCAGTCATTCTCTGATTGATAGGTACCCACTTTGTTTCCACTTCTTTCATACAACAAAGTGTTCTGATACATATAATTTTTGTCCTGTCTTTGATCTCTGTAGGACATATTCTAAGAGTGCTATTGCTAGATAGAGTACACAATTTAATGACATTTTGGGCATAATTCTAAATTGCCTTCTATAATAATTGGATCAATTTACAGCTCCACTAACAGTCCATTGTCACTTCATTCATTTATTGCCACTGCCAATCATTTTATTTATTTCTTTATCATGTTTGCCAATCTAATGACTGTGAGGTGCTATATCAGAATTGCTTTAATTTTCGTTTCTCTTACAATGAGGACGTCTCCAGTCACCTTGATCTATATCTTGCCACTGGACCCTGATGGCTCTGGAGGAGAAAGTGGAGCTGGTGACCTTGCATAGCCTTCTCTTACTTAAATCCAATTCTCTTGCAAGTCATGACATTATCTTTTTGATATCATGGTCCTCATCAAGAATGAAGGACAAACAATAAGAATAACATTTCTCTATTAGTGATTTGGAACATTTGTTCATATGATTGTCGATAGCTTGGTTTTCTTCTTTTATAAACTGTCTATATCTTTTGACAATTTATGTATTGGGGAATGACTAATTATATTTGTATCAATTCTTTATAGATCTTCTATGTCAGATAGTTAGCAAAGAAATATGCTACAAAGATTTTCCTCAGTGAACTATTTTCCTTTTTATTCCAACTTCATTTATTTCATAGGCTCAAAACCTTTCAGTTTTATGTAATAAAAATTATCCAGTTTGTCTTGTATGATTATTTCTAATTCCTGTTTCATTGGAATCTCATTTGATCTGATCTGATTGTGAGCTGAATGATTGTGAACAAGTCATTTACATTATCTTTGCCTTTGTTTTCACACTTGTAAAATAGGAGCCATAATATATCTATGGGTGGGCAAGAGGTAAATTGTCAAGTGTTATACAAATGTGAGAAACTATTATTTCATTATCTTATTTTTGATCTGCTATTTTAATAGTCTTTATAAAAATACTATCATGATATGTCATGACAATATTTAGAAGTGACCCTAAATTTCTGAACAGGAGTATAAGCTCTGCAAGTTCTACACACTAGAAAGACTGAGTCTGGGCCTGTGTCTCTGCAATGAAGGGACCAGCTTGGCCCTGTTGTTCTTTGTCCCTAGGTAAGTCACTTAATTTCTCAGGGCCTTAGTTTCCTCATTGTAAAATGAATGAGTTGGACTTGAAGACCCTTTTGGTTTCTTCTCTCTAGAAATCCATGATCCTATGAAGAATGGAGAGGTTTCTTACTCCAACACTGGCTAAAGCAATGATTTGTTTAATCAACTGGTGAAACAGACAAAACTACTAAATGCCCCATAATCCCTGGATGTGGAAGAACAGCAAAGAACATCATAAAATTGAAATTAATTGGATCTAAATCAACAGGAAAAAACTGGTTATAGATCTTTAGAATTTGTTGTCTGTGCTCTAGGATCAGTGACTAGTCAGGGCAAAGGTCAAAGTCTGTTTCAAATGAGAAGAACTGGGATGAAAAGATAATCTACTTGATTATAGTAATTTCAGTATTTTAAACAAGCTGTCAATTCTGAAAAATGGGAGCTCTATGAAAGTAAAGACATTGCCTCTGTCACTATTTCTTAGGAAGGTTTAGCTTAAGCAAGGTATTTGATATAATGTGTAGGTTAAGGATCCCCAAAACTGCTTCATCCAACACATGTTTAATCTTGTTGTCACCAAAGAGACATGGGAACTAAGGACGATGTTAGTGAAGAGTAAAAACTCATTTGTAAAACATCATGGAGGAATGACAAAAGAATATGAGACACATCACCTTACAAAATTAGGAGAAGAAAATTAACCTCCAGAGTATTTTGCATTAGATTCAACTAGGTCCAATAATCTAAGGAGTATTTTGTAGATGAAATTAGAAAGAAGTCAACAAATAATTGTGAAGAGGAATATATTGGCTAATGTTTTATCATGATTATTTTTATCACTATAGAAGGAGACTACCGTGTTTGAACTTTGACACTTAAGTTATCTGATATGTGAAAGAGTGGCAATAGCACCCCCCCAAATAAGATTGTGATGAAGAGCTGTACTTGATCAAATATAAATAGAAATTATCTAGAGTTGAGGGGATGTATTTTTAGAGGCACTCAGGATCAATGTTAAAGATACCTCAGATCTCAGGTGACAAATAAAGGTGACTAGAAAAATACCAATTACTGGCAACTATGTCTATGATCCTATATCTGAAGAATCATTGTGAGAATGGTCTATGCATTGAAGGTATCCTAGATGAAAACTTGAGAAGGAAATAGGCAGTTTTTTTTTCAAATTTTTATTTTTCCTAGCAGTAATTTTAAATTTTATTATTGTAAAATATGTATAAACTCTGTGTCATTTGAATTCTGCATCATGATATGATGAACCTGAGTAATATTGGAATGAGGAACAGGAGGAGGGAGAAATCTCTTAAAAATCTCAATCTCTCACTCAGGAAGGTCATGGGAAAATGAGTTTCTAGTTAGTTTTACTTTGTTATAAAAGGTCCCTCAGCTCCCAAGTAAACACCTAGGGTAACAAGAAATCAAATAAAACTATTCCAAAAATCTTAAAGAAATATGAAACTATTAAATGTATAGGATAATGTTTATTTAAGTCTACAAAAAAATTAGGCTCCTACCCAAACTCCTCACTATCAGGAAAACTCTGTGTCAAGGAACCTTTCCTTGTACTGAGTCCCACTACCCTCGTCACCTATAAAATCTTATATGAATCCCAGTATCTTTGTCCCTTTTTCACATAGTTCTTGGGCCCCCACTTTATCTGGAAGTAGTTGCCATCTTGTGCATGTACCTAAGGAGTTTCCTTCAAAAGAGGCGGGTGGGATTAAACCAAATGAAGGAACAGAGGCTTATTCTATGCCCGATGTCATTGTCCAGTGTCTGAAATGCTATAATAGATCAATTTGGTCTACTGAAATTCCTTCTTAGGTTTTTTTAGATTACCATGCTTGAAAATGTGTTAAGGTCATGAAATTTTTTGAGTTGAAAGTGATCTTAAAGGCAATTTGGGAGGTAGTATAACCCAGTGAAATCAACCCTGCCTTTAAAGTTAGAGAATTTGCATTCAAATCTTGACTCTAACATTTATTGGGCAAGTCATTTAAGCTCCCTGGATCCCAGTTTCCTCATATGTAAAATGACAAGGTTGGAATAGATGACTTTTGAGGTCCCATTCATTTCTGGGTCTTTATAATACTATGATCTAACCATCCTATTCATCTCATAGAAAAGGAATTTGCATGCTAGAGAGAACATGTGAGTTGCTCATGGTAAAAGTGAAGAGCTTCAGTCTTTCCAGATTTGATTTAATCTCAAGTTATTAATTTTTTGAAGTTGCTTTATGGCACATCTAGGACTTTTGAGGTCCCACCCCCACATCAGAAGAATTCATTTGCCTTTATCCATTTACAAATTTTATTCAAAATAAATAAAAATTCATTCAAATCCAAATATTTGAGTCTAGATGGTTTTCTAAAGCAAATCATATTTTATGGTCACATAACTGACAGAGAAGAGTAGAGGATATAGCATCCTGTGTCTATTGCTTATTGATTTGTAAATTACATTTAGCATAGTAGAATAAAATAAAGCTCTGGAGGCTCTACTCAAAGTTTCTACCATGCATACACTACAACTCTATGACAGATGTGGCTATGGAGATAACTTTGCATAGCAATCGACTGAACATTGACAGAAAGAATTTATATGCATAAATAAAGAAGATACACTCATCTAAGATACTCTCCAGTATTATGAAGACATACTGTGCAGAATCCAAACAAAGTTTCCCTATTAATGTCAAGATTGTACAAATGCTGCTTCACATGGACGACAACATATTAATTACATTACTGCTGGGAACACTACGAAGCCTTCTTAATGAAATTCAAAAAAATTTTAAAATAGAATTGCAAAAAGAAATGGGTTTAATCATTTGCAATTGATCATAGACTGAGAACTATAATGGAACTTAGAAACCATCAAACTCAACCTTTGCATTTTATAGATGAGGAAATAGAGCCCAAGGAAGAAGGATGGCCTACCCAAGTTAACACAAAAAATAAATAGCAGAACCAGGATTCCTTTTCAAGTTCTTTGATGCTAAATCCAGAGTACTTTTGCAGAAAATCAAAGTGAATGAAAAATGCATATTGCCTGGATATGTAACTGGGTAGACTTCTCACGTTCACCCACCTATGTATAGAGAGATGGCCCAGAATTAAATAAACTAGATCACATTTGAGGAACTGAACAGTGTTTTGAATGATCCCAAATTGAGATAACATAAAACCCTATCTCTTTATCTTTATAATAAATAAATATATATTTTAAAATATATGAATATATTATATTTAAATAAATATAATAAATATCTTTAGAAATATTCTTCTAGGGTTGATATTTGGCAGCAAATCACGGAAAGTCACAATCCCAGAATAATCAAATGTAGGTTGTAGAAACTTGGAGTGAGATGAGACCTTGTAGGTCAAATAGTCTAACCCAAAGGTGTCAAACTCACAGCCCACAGGCCATAAGCAGCTACAAAACTCCAGAATTAGGTTAAAATGTAATTGGGAAATGTGTAACAAAATAAAGAAAAATACGACACACGTAGATAATGTTAATCTGTGGTTTTTAAGTCAATATGTGATATCAAAGATCCATCTGAGTTTGCCATTATGGGACTAGATCTCTCATTTCAAAAGGAAACCAAGGCCCTGAGAAGCTGAAGTCACTTGCTCACGGTCGCAAGGGAATAAATAGGTGAAGTTAGATTTGAATTTAAGTCTTCTGGATAAAAAGTTGGTGCTGTTTCAATTACATTTGTTGTTCAGTTGTGTCCAATTCTTTATGATTCCGTTTGGAGTTTTCTTGGTAAAGATACTGCAGTGGTTTGCCATTTCCTTCACTGGCTCATTTTACAGATGAGGAAACTGAGGCAAACAGGGTTAAGTGACTTGCCCAGGGTCAAGCAGCTAATGTTTGATACAGATTTGAACTTAGGTCTTCCTGACTGTAGGCCCAGCTCTCTGCCCACTACAGTACTCAACTGGCCACTATTATCACATACTGCATTATACTTACAAGACATTAACCTGCAGATGATTTAACCCAGTGACTTTAGATTTGGTTTTGTAATTCATATATCCAAAAGTTGCAAATCCATTTCAATTTAATTTCCAAAACACTATTTTGGAGATCTTTACTGCATTTTTCAAAGTTACCAATGATTTCTTATTTGCCAAATCAAATGGTCCTTTCTCAGTCCTAATCCTTCTTGATTTCACTGCTGCATTTGACACCTTTGATACCCTTTCCTCTTGTATACTCTTTTCTCTGGGGGTCTTTGTGACCCTGTTCTTTCCTGGTTTGCCTCCTACTTATCTGACTGTTCCGTTTTAGTCTTCCTTGTTGACTCACCCATATCATGCAGTAATTGTAGATGGTCCTTGAATTTCTGTTGTAGGCCTTTTTCTCCTTTCACTCAATACTAGGGATTCTTAACCTGGGGTCCATGAAGCCACAAGGGGATCTGTGGTTAGATTTCAGGTGGTACATAAACTTGGATGGGTAAAAAATTACTTCTTTATTTTCATAAACCTCCAATGGAAATGTAGTTTTATTTATTGTTTTATTTTATTATATTTATTATTAACTTATTTATTAAATAAATTTTAAAACATTATTCTGAGAAGGGGTCCATAGACTTCACCATATTGCCAAAGGGTCCATGACCCAAAAAAGATTAAGAACTCTCTCTATTGTTCTTCTCTCTCTCTCTCTCTCTCTCTCTCTCTCTCTCACTCTCACTCTCTTGTTCTCACTGTCATATCTCATCAGTTTCTATAAGTTTAACTATCGTGCTTATGCAGAAGACACACAGATCTACATATCCAGCCCTTATGTCTCCCCTGAGCTTCAGTGCTATATAGGCAATATGTCCTCTTAGATATTTCAAACTGGATATCCTAGAGACATCTTTAACTCAGCATATCTAAAACTGAACTTATTATCTTTCTCTCTAAACCCTCCCCCTCTTTCAAATATCCCTAATTCTGCCAAAGGCACCACTACCCTTCCTGTCTCCTGTGTTTGCTCAGAAGTGGAGGCCTGAGCCCATGAAAGAAAAGACAAAAGCTCATCTATGAGAATGAATGAACCCAGGGGAGAAGTCCAAGGTTCCAATGGGAACTGCCTAGAGCAGAAGGCACAGTGAGGAGATGGTGGGAAGTGACCTGGAGGTCAGTTGACTAAGCTATTAGAATTCTGTTTACACTTTGCTAGTCAGCTCTTAAGGTTTATTGGTTTGTTTTCCTATGTCCTTCTTAGCATTTAGAGGTATTGCTTCCTTTGGGTCAGAGGCATCAGGCTGGGTCCTCAGGAGCTTGCTCGAACTCTACCCTCCTGGCCTTTTCTAACAGTGATTGACAGGTACCAGTCAATATTTCAAATGAATTCTTAATATATATGTAGAAAAGACTATGCTCAATATTGATGTTTCTTCTACTTAAGAAAGGAATTTCGCTAAATGTAGATTGCACTGATATATGTGTACACGCATGTATATAAATACAACATGTACACATATGTGTGTATAGATTATATACATATGTATACAGGTATACACATGTTATATATACATTATATACATATTTAAACAGGTATAAACTTTATATTTATGTTGTATAAGTTTGCACATATTCTTGTCTCCCTCATTAGAGCATAAGCTCATTGCAAACGGGGATTTTCTCGTTCTTTGTACTTGTATCCCCACAAGCTACTTCAGTGCTTGGTCCATACTAAGCGTTTAATAAATCCCTGATGATGGACTGACTGTTGATCTTTAAAGGAAGACATACAGCGGGCCTACCTATCCTGTAGTATATTACCAATAACGACCTGCCCGTGTAATAAAAAATCAAATATATTTGTGACCTGAAAAGTTGGCATGTGGGTCAGTCATGGAGTACAATAGAAAATGAATGGACTAATCACATTTATATTTGTACCCTTTGGGATAATGAAGGGAAAAACCAGAAGGCCTATAGTACGCCAAGCAGAACCTCTGTGGAGGATTTTTGGAAAGACATAACCATCAAACAGGATAAGAAAGGCTAGAGGTTATACTTGTATTCATGAAGTCAAAATTCTAGAAACACACACACATACGCACATACATACATAATACATATATGTATATATACACACATGCTAGGAAGCAGCATATTGGGTCAATAGGTAGTGCTGTACTTAGCATTAGGAAGAGCTGAGTTCAAATCCAGCCTCAGGTGCTTAGTAGCTGTGTTAATCTAGGCAAGTCACTTTACCTATGAATGTCTCAGAATTTGTTGAAAACTGATAACAGAACTTAAGCCTTTTTTCTATATAAGCATGATCAAGAGCCACAAATTGTACTTGGGGGAAAATTCACTCTGCCATGAAAAAGATGCCACATTGCTGGAAGAGTGCTTTGCTAAAGGTGCCCTGCTTCTTACCCTGCACAGACGTGGTAGCTAAAGAGGTAAGAGAACTCGTTGTTGGCCCAGCATGCAGATCAGAAGCAACTATTCTCTACCTTCCTTCTCTTATCTTGTGTCCTGGTCGTGTCAAGGCCATCGGCAAACCCCACAGGAATATGTAAGTTGTACGTCTGGCTCGGATTTCAGTTTTGAGTAGCTCAATGCCACCTTTACTATATAGCCATATATTTAGATACATTCTCTGTTAAGTGTTACTGAAAGACAAAAAAGAAACTGATGACCTTTCCAGCCTCTGAAATTAGCTCCTCCAGCCCAGAAGAAGGGCAAGCTATACATTTGAGATACCACAGTGTGGGATTGTAGTGAGAATGTGGGATGTCCTAAAAGGTTACCCCACTATATAGGGCCACAAACCAGATATGGCCCTTTTGCATACTCTTACCCTGTTCACTATAAATGAAATTCTATTTGACAAAGCTCTGCTGCACACTTACTACATACAAGTCACTTTGATAAATTCTTGGGGTATAAATATGAAAAAATGACATAATTCCTTCCCTAAAGAATCTTACAACCTAGAAAATAAATAAAAAGTAAAGAATGTTAAGAGAAGTCAGAGGTAATTTCATCCAACCTCTTTATTTTTGTAGATGAGGAAACTGAACTCTCCCTGCCCCCCAAAATCAAGGGACTTTTTAAAGGTTACATAGCAGATTAAGGGCAAAGTTGGGACTAGAAGCCAGGCTCCTGACTCTGTCCATTCTTCTTTTCCCTACATCTAGCTGTGCCATCTATGGAGAATTATAGAGAACGTCAGTGAAAGATTAGAACAAGAAAGGAAAATGTCATAGAAGTAGCTTATTTTAAGAACATTGCAAAAATCCAAACTTATAAAGTCGATAAATTAAGGAGTGATTATCTGCTTTTCAAAAAGATTCTTCACTTTACAAAAAGATTCACTGCAGGTTTACTTTAAATAGTCAGCCCCCTTCCTGAATTTTTAATGCGATTTGATTTATAAAAAATTGATTTAGATGCTTTTCAGAAACACACCTGCTGCGTGTAGGCCTATATAAACTTGCTCTCCCATCTGTAGTTTGGAGAATTGGGCTCAGTTACTACTTTCTGTCTGCATGATAATATTCCTGCAAGCTGGGCTCCTCCTAGAAAGACACTGTGTTAATATTATATTGCCACCCATTAGTTCACAGGCTTAAGAGCAAGCTGTCTCTGACTTAATAAGCCTCCCTCCGCCCTGCTGGTCCATAGAGCAATCCATCTTTTCTCCTTGTGCTGAATGTGACAGTTCCCAACAGTCCACAAGAGCTCTCCTTTCAAAGTAAAATCCTAGATCAATCAAGTTAAAACAGACTTGGTATTTATCCAGGTACAGCTACCTCCCTGAAGACGTGTGTTGGCTGTTGTTTCCCGACCTGGGCTGTCAGCTGCTGTTGTTCCAGATAGTAGTGCTTCCTACTGAACTGAAACGGTAACTTAAAACCTGCTTTCTTCCTCATGCAACTATTTCTACTCTGCCAGGACCCAAGACCACAGTCATTGGGAGGGAAAAAATGAGAACAAAAACCAAAAGCAAACTGCATTTCCTTAAAAAAAATTTGTTTCCAGATTCCATGTGAGAAGCTATTCTTTGGTGACCTAGACAACAGATGGTTCTGTTTTTGTAAACTTCGTGCACGTGTTTTCTTGACCTCACTCATCAGAATTATTTTTCAGTCTTATTCCATTTTCCTAGCTGAAATGAAGCTCATTTTACTGTCAGCGTTTCCCCCTATTCTTTCTTAAATTCTTAAATATTGTTCTTACATATTATCTCAGTGCTCCCTGGTAATCCTAACTCGTCTGATTCTAGGTTATGGTACTTTGGGACTCTGTTACTGTGTCTACTGACTGGCTGGCTTAAATGGTGTCATCCCTTCCATTCAGAGAGAGTAACAAGATGGGTCTAACCAAATAGTTCTGCTTTTCTGCTAGAACAGGAACTGAGCCTGGGATTTCATGTATAGTGAACTTGTAAAGAAGTAAACTCCTATCAAAGCAAAGCAACACTTTCTCTGTAATCTGCAGTCCAACAGCCCAGGTCACTAAGAACTGAGGGTGGAGCAATGTCACAGTATTTGTTGGAAAAGTTGGTGCCTTGAATGATACAAAATAGTGATGTCCTATTTGGTCTTCTGAGAGCTTGAAGAACAACCAGTGCATTGGATAAATGCGCTGGACCTCCCTCAGCCTCATTATCCTCATCTATAAAATGGGCATAATAACCACTACCTCCCAGGAGTCTTATGAAGTTCAAATAAGATAACATATGTACAGCCTTTTATAAACCTTAAAGTGCTATGTAAATGCTAGATATCATTATTATTATTATAATTACTGAATTCGGGTCTTCCTAGCCCTAAGGCAAGCTCTCTATCCATCATTCTCCACTGCCTCTTCTGTTTTTCTACATTTCACAAAATGAAATGTGCATTTTCCAGAATCATCCATCTCTCTCCCCCTGCTTTCCCCCCCACCTCCCCAAAGACCATTTTTTGGTGCAAAATTTAATGAGGGGATTTACTTGTGGAGGAGAAAAAGAAAACAGTGAAATTTATTCATAGTTTAAGAATTACTTTTTGGGTTGAGGAAAAAAACCTCATAAAACCACAGAATTCATGCTTATTATTTTGAAGCAAGATCATCAATAGTCCGATATCTCCAACTTTTAATTATTTATTAAAACACAATTTATTTTTAGGGCAAACGTCAACAACAATATTATCAGATTTTTGTTTAATCACATCCATTCGAGTAGGATTCAGTTTGGCTTAGCAGATACACATTCTGCCTCTTCCTTGCTAGATAGAGCACTGGACTTGGAATCCAGAAGATTTGAATTCAGATCTGATCTCAGATACTTAACTAGCTGTGTGACCCTAGGCAAGTCACTTAGCCCTTGTATTCCTGTTTCTCATCTGTAAAATGGCCTGGAGAAGGAAATGGCAAACCACTCCACGGGGTCACAAAGAGTTAGACACAGCTGAACAAGGACAATATCTCTGCCCTGTATTAACTTTGTAATTGCCTGGTAACTGTCTAATATCCTAAGTTACAGAGGAGTTGCCCTTTTGCACATGTGGAGGGAGATTCCACACAAGAATTCCTTATGTCAATGAAATCACAGGTCTGAACAAAATATACCTTAATTTATACAGTATTTAGCCCATCTCTAGGCTTCTTGGCTGATTGTTTCTGACTTGTTACAAAGAAGAACTCATGACTCATCTCTGTTTTTTAGCTTTAGTTAAAACCAAGCTTTTTGCATGTTCTGGGTATGTTTAGTCTCTTGTCAGAGTAGAATTTTTTTCTGGATGGACACTCCTTTCAGAGTCTGATAGCATATCTATATTAATCCTGTTCATAAATCTCTAAACCAGTGGTTCTCAACCTTCCTAATGCTGCGACCCTTTAATATAGTTCCTTGTGTTGTGGTGACCCCCCCAACCATAAAATTATTTTCGTTGCTATTTCATAACTGTAATTTTGCTACTGTTATGAATCGTAATGTAAATATCTGATATTGAGGATGTATTTTCATTGTTACAAACTGAACATAACCCACAGGTTGAGAACCGCTGCTCTAGACTCTATCTGAATAATAGTTTTCTTAGAAATATCCTCTCCCACATACTCTTTCCCTTTTATTCCTTTTTCTACTTAAGGTTTATAAGTCAATTTGTGGAAAATTTTCAGAGACAGATTAATTCATTAGTTTATTTGTGTGATTGAATGAATGTATTTTCTACAGTTCTGGGTGAATTACTGTGCATCATGGTTCACAGACATGGCTGTTAACGAGTAAGGTCATGTTCAGGTATGCTTTGCTTTATATCACAATAGATGTTTTCCTGAAAGGGAAATGTGAATAAAAATCTTCTTTAAAATGAAGCAAAGCTTCTTGTGGACTTATAATGAAATAAAAAAAGTTTTATTGATGCTTTCTAAAAAATTACTGTCACCCTCCCAACCACCATCCTTGCAACCCTCTCTTATACTGAAGAAGCGTAATTAAACCAAACAAACCAACATATTGGGCATGCATTATGTTTTTTCTACACTTATAATCTGTCACCCCCCCTACAAAGAGGAGAAAGATTTTACTTTACAATTTCAGATACTTTAGTTTAATTTTTGACTGATTGCCAATTGACAACATATTCTTCTTAAGTTTCTCTATTCATGTCTAGTCTTCCCATGAATAATCAATCAATGTGATGCAATGAAAAAATACCCAATTTAAAATCAACACATAGGTTCAAATCACAGCATGGCTGCTTGCTGCCCGTGTGACCTTGGGCAAATTGAATCACTACGGCCATCAGTTCTCTACGTACAAAATGGGAGATTAGGACTAGAAGACCTCAAACGATCATATGACATCCTCCCCGTGTAGGTCTTCCCTCCTCCATTTTATCTGGTTTGGCAATTTATGATTTTCTTGTAGGATTTTCTTGAAGCATAACCGATAGCATGATAATTCTGTAAAACTGGTTTAATTAAATTGCACTTTTTGCTAAAAAAAAAATACAAATTAATTGCTTATTTTGCATTCGTCCTTTGGCTGGAATTCAGAATTCAGCTGTCGCTGAAGCTTTGACAACTCAAATGTCATCTTGATAAATCTCTCTGTAAAAAGGTAACAGAGTATTTTTCTGCTTCCCTTCAAGTACCTATCTCTCAGAAAGCTATTCCAATTGAATAGCGGGAAGTTTGTCAGCATTCAATAACATTGATGGATAATTGGCTATTTTAAGATAAAGGCCCTGTGCCAGGTGTTGGGGATACAAAAGAACAGACCCTCTTCTTGGTTATTAATCAGTGGTTTAACCTAAGTCAATTGAAAAAAAAATGCTATGTATAGGTAGATATAAGCTTTAAAGAATTAACATTATATTGGCTTTAAAAAGATATTTCTGTCAAATTTAGGAATTTCTATCTGCCATTTAATCTGTTAAATTCTTTTTTTCCATATTGCCTAGCTTATAATTTTATCTTTCAAAAAAGTTGTATTTTTGTTGTTGTTGTTGAATCATTTCAGTCATGTGATCTTATTTGTGACCTGATTCTTTGTGACCTGATTTGGGTTTTTCTTGTCAAAGATACTGGAGTGACTTGCCATTTCCTTCTCCAGCTCATTTTACAAATAAGTAAACTGAGACAGATAGGATTAAGAGACTTGCCCAGAGTCACATAACTAGTAAGTATCCTGGGCTAGATTAGAACTCACGAAGAGGAGTCTTTCTGACTCCAGACCCGGCACTCTAGTCACTGTGCCACCTAGTTGACTTGCATTTATTTTTTAAAATAAGTTTTGATGTCTTTTGCTTTTGCACCAGTTATTTATGAATATGATGCTACCACTGCCCCATATACATACAAACACATAACATAAACCCACCTGTGTAACAAAGAAAAACAGCTAAGCAAAATCACAGTGATCACATCTGACATTATGTTCTCACCTCTCTTTTTAAATAAAGGTATTGCTTCCTCACTTCTTCCAAGGTCCAAGATCGGTCATTACAAAAAATGAACATTTTATTGAGGTTCTTTCCTCTTTTTATTATAATTTCATTAAAAAATGTGAACTTTAAAAATGCCAGATGAAACAAGCATTTTCATATGCAAAATAGAAAAATATTGTACAAGAAGTTGCAATTCTCTATTATATAAGACTTATTTTTCCTTTAAAGCATATTGTAATTTTCAAAGATCTTCTTGTTTATGCCTTAAAAAAATACTTCAATACCTTGCCTTTCAAAAAAATACATCAATGATATCCATCTCCTTTCTCTTTTCTTTTGTCAGATTTATTGCTAATGCTTCTCTCCCTCCCTGCTCCTTTTCCCCAACTAAACAAAAAAAAAA
>JAQQSW010004342.1:0-14460 GCA_028646575.1 Pseudocheirus occidentalis
TTTTAACAAGTCACTTATGATTTATCTTTCCTGTTTAACTTTACATGCTTCTCTTGATTCTTTTATTGAAAAATCACATTTTCTATTTAACTCTGGTCTTTTCTTCAAGAATGCTTTAAAGTCCTCTATTTCATTGAATGTTTATTTTTTTTCCTGAAGTATTATACTCACTTCTGCTGGGTAGGTTATTCTTGGTTTTAATCCTAGCTCCTTTGACCTCTGGAATATCATATTCCAAGCCCTTTGGTCCCTTAATATAGAAGTTACTAGATATTGTGTTATCCTGATTGTATTACCACAAAACTCAAATTGTTTCCTTTTGACTACTTGCAATATTTTCTCCTTGACCTGGGAACTCTGGATTTTGGCTATAACATTCTTAAGAATTTTCCTTTTGGGATCTCTTTCAAGAGGCAATCAGTGGGATCTAGTCTATTTTATGGATTATAAGAAAATTAAGTAAAGTTTGTAAGGACTTAAAAATTTTTTTCCATTTTTTTAGGGCAATTGGGGTTAAGTGACTTGCCCAGGGTCACATGGCTAGTAAGTGTTAAGTGTCTGAGGCTGGATTTGAACTCAGGTCCTCCTGACTCTAGGGCTGGTGCTCTATTCATTGTGCTACCTAGCTGCCCCTGTAAGGACTTTTACAAATATTTTCTCCTGTTTCAGATGCCTACTATTTGTGAGACTTTTGGCAAGTAACTTGACCTCAATTTGCCTCCTTTTTCTCATCTATAAAATAATATTATAGATATAATATAGATAATAATAGCATCTATTTCCCAGGGTTCTTGTGAAGATTAGATGAGAAAATATTTGTAAAAGTCCTTACAAACCTTTAAGTACTATATATAAATGTTAGATTTTCTCAACATCTATAAAACGGAGTAGATGACATTTTAGGTTTTTTGATTTGATTATTTCAATTCCAGTGCTTCTTCAATGATATCTATTGCTCTTTGAAGGTAGGATGATACTTTTTTTTTTTTGTATTTCACATAGTACCCAGAATGAATGTCTGGATATAGCAAGTGCTCACTTTTGGAACTCAATCAACTGCAAATGATCCTAGATCACTCATTTAGATGCCTATCAACATTGTATTAATAATGTTCTGATGCCTTTCTGCTATCTTGACACAGGCACAGTATTTGTTCCAGAAGGAGTGGAAATGACTATTTTTTAAATCTTTGTTTTTGTTTTGAGCTTGTAGATAAAAGGGAGTGAAGATTTTTTTAATTCAACAACTACATATTAAACACCTATTGTGGGAAAATTAAGTGACTTTCTTAAGATCAGATAGATGACAAGTAGCAGAGTTGGGATTTGAACCCAAATTCTCTGAAGCTGACAGCTATGTGCTGTCAAAAGGTCTGATTTCTCAGCCTCAGACACTTAACCCAAAACTATCCATGTGACCTTTGGCAAGTCATTTGACCCCAAATGATCTCCAAAAACAAACAAACAAACAAATAAATAAATAAAATTATATTAAAAAAAAGTCTGATTTCTGGGAAATAAAATGTATAGGCAATGGAGTATAGAAAACCATCTTTCCTACAAGAAAGTAAGGGGTAAGGGAGTAAGGGGTGGAAAAGGGGGAGTATAAGAGAGGGCAAGGTGTATTCAATAGGTGCAGGGGAAGGTGTATTCAGTATGCTTGCCATTTTGGGGTGGGAGATAGGGGAGGGATGGGGAGAAAAACTAACTCAAAATCTTATGGAAATGAATACTGAAAACTAAAAATAAATAAATTGTGTGTGTAAGGTCTAGGTTCTAAAGATTCTAAGTTGAAATTCAACTCATTCTCTGTCACTTCTGGGCTTGCAGGTGAGAGAGTCTTTAAAAGGACAGGTAAGTGGATGGAGACTCAGTATTAGCTCCAGCTTTATCCTCCTTCCAAGTATTTACTCTCCAAGAGGGGAAGAAAGAGTAAAAAAGATGAGGCACTCATTTACTTCTGGACTAGCAACTGTGCATGGTCAGGGGCTGTTCTAGAATTAATGGCCTGGAGTGGAGTCCTAGGGAAAGACCAGACATGAGCAATCTTTATTTATTTAACCTTCCCTCTCTTCCACTATGCACCATTCTAAGCTCCAGGTTTGTGCAGTGTGTCTCCTCCTTTCAAACAGGTTAGCAAAGAAATAATTATTTGCCCACACTTTAAGCATTTGCCTGTGTATTTGACACAACTTTTAAGGTCTCTCAGCTCTTTTCTCAGTCTTCTCTATTGGAAAGAGAGATAGCAAAACCCTCTCTGCCCCAAACTAATCACAACTGGGACCCTTCAGAGTCCCATTTATTTGCCATTTGTCCTATGAATTAACCTTCTACTTCTAACTTAGTCTTTTAGTTTGTTTTGATACATTTTATTGGTATATTTTGTTTTTACATTGCCAAGAGTTTCCTGTGTATCACTACCTTTATCTCCTCTGAGAGAACTATCCCTTATAATATCTTTTTTTGGAGGGGGGAAGACAGGGCTGTTGGGGTTAAGCGACTTGCCCAAGGTCACACAGCTAGTAAGTGTTATATATCTGAGGCGGGATTTGAATTCAGGTCCTCCTGACTCAAGGGCCAGTGCTCTATTCACTGCACCACTTAGCTGGCTCCCTTACCTTAAAGGAAGAAAAAATAAAAAGAAAAAAGGTCAGAAGAGGGAAACCTTGCCCAATTAAATCAATCAATACTTTGAAAAAGTCTGCCATTGTATGCTGTGTTCCACACCCATAACCCTCCACAACATCTCCTCCTCTGCCATCCCTTCAAAAGAGCAAGAGCAGATGTCTTCTCATGCTTTTTCTTTGGAGGCAAGCTTGCTCTTTGTAATTCCCTAACAATCAGTTTCAGTTGTTTTGTGATTATTGTTCTTTCCTTTTACTCTGCTGTTGTCATTGTGTATGTTGTTTTCCTGCTTCTTCTTACTTTATTGTGCATCAGTTCATGTAAGTCTTTTCATACTTCTCTGTATTCATTATGTTTGTTATTTCTCATAGTGCAGTAATATTCCATTGCATTCATGGACCATACTTTGTCTAGATGTTTCCCAACTCATAAGCATCAATACTGTCACCAGATCTCTGTTACCACTAAAAATAGTGTTATAAATATTTTAGAGTATATGGAGTCTTTCTTTTTTGTCACTGGCCTCCTTTGGGGTATATACTCAGCAGGGAAGTCTCTGGGTCAAAGGGTATGGACATTTTAGCCACTTTACTTGCATAATTCCAAACTGCTTTTCCGAGTTCACCTTAGTCTTAATCGTAGATGCTATTTGATAGGAATCATGGAATACCACAATCTCAGATCAATATTACAAGTCATCCAGATGGTGATAGAAAGAGACATAGTTGGTGTTAAATAATCTACATTGCAAAGGTGATGGGAGTCTCTATAGTACAAAGGAAAGAGCACAGATTATGGAGTCTTTCTTTTTGTTTATGATCAAAAGACCCACTAGCTCTTAAGCTTTGGGTTCAAATTCTCTTTCTAATGTATGAACTTGGATAAGTGATATCCTTTGAGGGTTCGGTTTCTTATCTGTGAAACAAGAGGGTGGCATTAGATGCTTTTTAAGGTCCTCTTCAACTCTAAATCTTAAAGATCCTGTATATGGTGGGGAAAGGAAGTGAGCCAGTAATATTACGACAGATGCATAGCTTGAGAAACATAAATATAGTTAGAAGAGACCTTAGCAACCATTTAATTGAACTCTCAAACTTTATAAAAGAGGAATCTGAGTATCAAGAATGTTAAGTAACTGGTTGCAAAGCACAAATAGAGTGAGCCTCAAAGGTATGTCCCAGGTTCTTATGATTCTAATTCCACAGTACTAGACACCCATTTGCCGTGGTAGCTTCTGAGATAGCAAATGGATGAAGGGAAGATCTTTAACATTTTGAGCAGATCATTTATGGATGGTTTCTACTGATATATGGACTAAGAATCACACAAGATGAAAAGACATGGAAAGAATTCTCTGTATTTGTGGAGGGAGGACTGACATCTATGAAATCATTGATCCATCTAAATACCAAGCGTTACCCACTATAGATTTATGCAAGTATTTAGTTCATTACTTGTTTGTTGGTCTGCGTGTCCTCTAACTCTGTCTCCATGTATATTATGTCTCTTAGAGTATAAGCTTTTCAGAGAGTGGTAATCGCACATACTAAGACATTTGTGCAGTGGGAGCTTGGCAAGACACCATGAACTTCGTACAGCAAATACTTCTGTTTGTCCATCTGATAATGATGACATGGTCTTGACAACATATATCTGTTGGCAAATAGTACATCATGCCAGTGTATCAGATACAGATGGTGAGGAAGGGAATGGAAATTATTTGGGATGATTCAGCTCTTTGACATGTAACAGTGTAGAAGGAACACCTGGATCTTTATGGAAAAGTGAAAGGGAAATGGTTTCCAGGAAGACATGGCCATAACTTGCTCCACCTGTACCATCTGAGGTTGATTCTCAGGCTCCATCTGCTTACCTTGCCCATGTGGGGCTTGGTGAATATCAGTGATGAGAGTAAAAATGGTGGATCAGGTTTCAATATAATTCAGAGACCAGCAATAAACAACAAAGCTCTTGGAGGTTTGGCATCAAGGTAAGATATTTCTGTTCCTTCTTTGTAGCACTTTTTCTTTGCAGACCAACATCTACAGATATGAATTGTAAAAAAGGAAGAGCATTGTTTAGAGGATACCTTTTGTCTGCAATTCTCTACACTTTTGTTTGAAGGGAACAATTAACACTCTAAGATGTTGCCTAGGAATGTCCTCCACTTGTTATTTAATTAGATTTCAGTTCAAATTACATTTTTGACATGTGTCCAGTGCACTTAGTTCAACGTGTTGTTAGATCAGAATATCATAATACTTGGAGACTGGCTACAGTTCCTCTGTGCAAAGTTGTGTCAGTAAGTGTCAGTATTTGTACTTCATTGGCCAGAAACTTCAACTTGATATTTCTCACCTTAGGAATTTTTTTGTGGTATAGTGAATAAAGTTCTGAATTTGGAGTTGGGAATATTTTTGTTCAAATCTGCCCACAGACATTTGCTATTTGTGTGATTGGGTAAGTTTTAAACGTCTCTGGACCTCACTTCCTCATATATAAAGTGAAGTAGTTGAACTAAATAACTTCTAAGGTTTCTTCCAGATTGAAATCTATGATCCTATGGCTATTGTCTTATTAAAATGGACTTTTAAAATCACAATACCTGGCAGCATATTTTTTTACATAGATTATGCTTCTCATCTCTTTTAAGTATATACTGCCCTGCTTCACTGGTGACCAGATTTCCACTCCTCTCTTCTTCAATTTCCCAAGCACAGATCAGTATTTGATTTTATTTCTATAATAAAATTTAATGATATCTTTTTGACATCATTGAAATTTTCCCCTGTATCCCTTCTTTTCTCCCAGAGAATCATCCAATATAACAATTTTTATAAAAAGATCAAGAAAAAAATAGCAAAACTGATCAATACATAAAAAAAATCTGAAAATACGTGCAATGCACGTTATTCATGGGTATTTCACTCTGTAAAGTGGGTAGGTAGAGATATTCCTCATGTTTCTGCTTCTTTGTAATTTTTCAATATTCACTTTCGATTGTGTTTTGGTTGTTCTCTCTGTCTAGCTATTCCCCATTCCTAAAACCCTCTGCCTCCTCCTCCTCCCAACTAATAATAAAGTGGGATTTCCTAAACATTGGCAATGACTTTCTTTGTAAATAGATTTCTCTGAGTCCCAACTAAAATCCCACCTTCTATAGGAAACCTTCCTTAACCCCTCCTATTTCCAGGGTTTTTTCCCTTTTAATTATTTCCTATTTATCCTGTAAATAACTTAGCTCTATATGTGTTTGCATGTTGTTTCCTCATTAGATTGTAAACTCTTTTGAGGGCAAGCACTGTCTTTTGCTTGCATTCTCATTGCTTAGCACAGTGCCTGGCATATTGGAGGCTCTTAAGTAAATGTTTGTTGATTGATCGCATTGTTCAAGTTGTGTATATTGTTTTATAGGCTCTGCTCACTTTATTCTGTGTCAGTTCATGTAAAAATCTTCCCACGATTTTCTGTATTCATTTTATTCACTTGTTTTCTCCCAGCGCTATTACATTCATGTTCCATAATTTGTTTAACCATTCTATGGACATTATTAATTGACTTAAGGACTTGCCAACTCACAGGTCCTTTAAAAGAAAGAAGCAAATAAACCATGGGATTGTTATATTGTTATATTCTGAATATAAGTAATTCGTGACTCCAATATATTGGCCTTCAAGAAAACAGAAATATCTTTTATATCCTTAGTTGGTTTCAAAACCAACTAATTTTTAGTCTCTATAAATACAATAGATAGTTGTGCATCCTATAATGAGGAAAAAGAAAGCAGAAGTAATTTTCCTTGCTCTGAATCTATGTTGCTTTTTACTTTTCCCAGGAAGACTAGAGTCTCATAAATAATTAATTCTCCAAAAGCTGAATAACTGTTTTTATTTAGTGGATTCATCCTGAAGGTTTAGATGTTTTGGTTAAAATAGGCTTTATTTGTAAATGCCATGTTCTGTGGAACATTGCAGTTCTCTGATAATACTCTTCATTCATTTATATAAAAGAAGTGGAACTATTTAGGCAGCTAGATGGCACAGCAAATAGAAGACTGGATCTGGAGTCAAGAAGACCTGAGTTCAAATCTAAACTCAAATCAAATTCTACTAGCTTTGTGACTCTGGGCAAGCCCATCACTATGTCTCAATTTCCTCATTTGTAAAATCTAGAGAGTTGCTGCCTCCTAGAGTTGTTGTGAGATTTAAATAAGGTGATATTTGTAAAGCATTTTGCAAACCCTAAAGTACTATATGAATGCTAGTTTTGTTTTTATTATTATTTAGAAAATTTCAGCTCCAATCCTAACAGTGTTCTGGATTATAGATCCATGGGAACCTTTAGTCTCTGGGCACTTTTACAGGAACAGATTAGACAGCATCTGCATCTATGTATTGGAACACATGACTTACATAGCTATTCACAGATGAAAGAGAAAAAGACAAGGCTATGACTTTTTTCCTCCCTTTCTTTTTGTTTTTGATCAAATGAACTTAAGGATGGTCTCCCCTTTTAGGTCCTCTATGGCAGATCAGCAGAAAGTCATGAGAAATTCTACACATTGAGAAGGGGTCAAGGTATTTATAAGTGGATGAGGTAGCCTCATGAATGACCTAACAAATGCATTGAATTGGCAAAGTAAGTTATATGGCAAGTTGATGAGTCATTTTCTGGACTAATACTCATCATTACAGGTCAAACTGGATTAGAATTATCCCAATTACATGAAACTTGTTCTTTAGGACTGGTGGAAGGGAATTAGGAGAGACAGGTTTGAATTTCAGTTACAATATTTACTAAGAATGTGAACATAGGGAAGCCATATAATCTCACCTCAGCTTCTTCATATGTAAAATCAGGATAATTCCATACGTCACTGAGTTGTTAGTGAGTCAGTCAACCAATAAATGTTTATTATGTGCCGACTATGTGCTAAGTATTAATGCTTAGCCTCAAACAATTAAATTATAATTTATCATTTATTATATATTATCACATACATTATATATTATAATATTGTTTGGTTTTATAATTAATTAGTTGGTTGATGCTAAGCATTAATGCTGGGGATACAGAGAAAGGTAAAAGACAGTTCCTGCCCTCAAAGAGCTCAGAGTCAAATGGGGGAGACAACATGTAAGCAACTATGTATAAACAATCCTCATGTGTAGGATTAGTTGGAGATAAAAAAAGAAATCACTGTTAATAAAGGGGATGGGGAAAATGCTGCTTTAAAGGTAGGATTTTGTCTGGGACTGGAGGGAAGGCAAGGAAACCAGGAGGTGGCTATGAGTAAGGAGAACATTCCAAGCATAAGGGACTGTTGTACCAAGAAAGACAATGTATGTAAAGTGTTTTGTGAATCTTAAAAAGTTATGTAAATGGAAACTATTATTACTATTTTTGTTTACAAAATAGAGATAGAAACTAGATGTTTGCTTTCATTGAAATAAAAAACTCCCAGATGAGGAAATTCTTTCAACAAATGAAAGTCCACACCTCCAAGAGTTGCCAAGATCACTGAGAGCATAAGTGATTTGGTTACATATATGTCAGAGCAGGGGCTCAAATGCAGGTCTTTTAGGCCAGCTTTCTATCCTTTATACCATGGATGCATTTCCATTATGACTTAAAAGGTGAACTATTTTTTAGAATCAGGTATTTTAGATGCAAAGATTTCAAACAAGAGTTTTTAGATTAAAATTGTGAATGAAATATGATGTGAATAAAATAATAGAACTTCCCACCCTATAAGTCAGAGAGAATTTACTCCACTTCCTGATGAGGATTCTACAAAAATTTTTGTAATGAAGTGTTTGGCTGGTTGCAAGATGGCTAAAAAGTCAACTGGCCGTATCTCAGTTCTTGGAGCACTAAGTTCTCCTCTCAAATAAGTGGTCACTGGTCAACTTGACCAGAGTATTTGTTAATCAGAGTGCTGCCCATGACAGCCCAATAACACCTTCATCATCTGCAAAAAATTACAAAAATCTACCTCATACACAGAATGGAAGAGTTCTAGAGTGGAATGCTGGAATGTATTCATCTCTACTATTTGGAACTAGATGATATCAAAGGAGTTTTGGTGGCATCAGGCAACTTTTACTCTTTCTACTGATCAAATTCCCACTTTCCTCTCTACTTATTCTTCCTTTTAGCATTTTCTTTGATATTTCTATAAATTCTAAGCTATTTAATTAATATTATTATCTGTCTTAAAATTGGATTTCACTCTAAATGGTCATATCTGTCCATATTTAATAAACTCTAAGGAATCATATCTGTTCAGGAAGGTACTGAATTATCCCAGTTAAATAGTCTAGCTTCTTCTCTCACCCATCTTCTCCCCTGACTGCTCTATTGGTAAGAAACAAGTCTTCATGGTTCTGTTTTCATTGGATTGGATGGTGGTGAGAGGGATGGGGAACCAAGATGCAGGAAAAACTATCCCAGTTGTTTTCAGGTTGTTGAATAAATTTTCTGAGCCCTCTTTTTTTTTAGTTAGACATATAAAGGTTCAGCTGGAAGTGGAGACATCAGTGATCAGCTCTTGGCTTGTTCCTAGATAGGCAGAATGAAAGTCGAGCCCCAGACATATGTATGCTATTAGAGCTTTAAGGAAAGCTCTCAAGAGTCACATGGAGCATTAGAGCCAAGGGTTGAGGTTCTGGACTCTAAGTCCTCCCAGGAAAGCCCCAGAGGGTGGGGAAATGTAAAATGCCACAGGTCTGTCATTTTATTAAAACAAACTATTGGCCAATTTGCCGACAGATCATGGTGCATTGGGGAGAAATCAATATGGGGGATTTTTCTAAAAATCTGTTTATTGGACCTAAAGTCTTTATAGTAAAGAGCCATGAGGACACTGGGAGCCAGGTACATCACTGAATATTTCAAATAAAAGTGGGATTTCCTAAACATTGGCAATGAATTTCTTTGTAAATAGATTTAACCTTTGCCCTTCTGTCATCTTGCATTTTTATACAGGAAATTAATTTTCTTTATCCTCTTGGTGTTTGAGAGAAGAGAAAAAGTTGAAAAACTCTCAGGGATTTCAAAAAGCCTCCACATAAACTTTAAAATTAAACAGATGTTAGATGATCACCATTAAATCAGAGCTCTGGGATACTAGGGTCATAAACTACATGTGATGTTCTGAGGCAAGAGATGAAATGGATTTTTTCTCCCAATTACTGGAGGTCTCACAGATCAAAAAAATCAGGATTAAGATGAATTCTTGGGCCCTATAAAAAACTGAAGATAGCCCAAAGATGTAGATACTTCCAAAAAAGCAGGTAAACTGCTATAGAGGCATTTAGAAACACCACCTTGGTTGAACCACAGACTAATACATCTCCTTCACTTGAACATTCTTCCTCCTCCTCCTTCTCCTCCTCCTTTTCCTCCTCCTCTTTCTCTTCCTCCACCTCCTTCTCCTCAACAACAACAACTTAATTGACAAATCCTTGTTAAGCACTTGCTTAGGCACTGTGCTAGGAGATGAAGATGATAGAAAGAGAAATGTAAAAGAGATCTTACTCTTCTTTTACCTTCTTAAAGGCAGGTTGCCTGAATTTGCTCTAAACCAACAGTTCTCAAACTATGGGTTATGTTCAATTTGTAACAATGAAAATATGTTGGGCATATCAGATAGATTCATAATAGTAGAAAAATTACAGTTATGAAGTAGAAATGAAAATAATTTTATGGTTTGGGGTCACCATAACATGAGGAATTATATTAAAGGGTTGTGGCATTAGGAAGGTTGAGAACCACTGCTCTAAACTGTATATGTCAAAAGGGTTATGCCTTAGACACTTGTAGAACATTTGCCAAATAGAAAATCACATTTCTATTTTGTTTTGTGGGATTATTATAGACTCATAGATTTGTAACTGGAAAGGATCTCAGAGGCTCAAAAGGCTTGACCACAGAACAAGGGAAAAGAGGGAAGAGTCTGCTGGTAGGCAACTTTCTCCTACAATGTTCTGCCAATACCAACTCCATTACCACCACTGTGACATCCAAAGGGCAAATAAGCAAAAAATAACAAACAGTTAACCTTTATACATACCCCTTTATGATTTGTAAAATGTATATATGCACGTGCATATATTTGTGTATGTGTATATGTATACACATGTAATATATATGTGTGTATATGTATGCATGTATATGTGTCTGTGTATACAGACACATACACATTTACATAGTCTCATTTGATTTAAAGGACCTCTCAAAATGTAAAGACAGAGTATTTAGCCTTGGGGCCACATGTGACCCTCTAGGTCCTCAAATGCATCCCTTTGACTGAATTCAAACTTTACAGAACAAATCCCCTTAATAAAAGGGGTCTTGAGGTCACAGGTTCGTCACCTGTGATCTAGGGTTTCTCTGACTGATGTTGCAGGAGTCTTGTGGGAAGGATAATCTAGCATCAGGTTTAGCTGGATGGAGGAGAAAGCCATCACATTCAGGGAGACACCCAGAATTTGGAGTAATTACTGAGAGAGAATCTTTGAGAGTCTGCTGGAAGGTGGGGTTTCTCCTGTTCTGTTTCTGAAAGTTTAGGTGATTTAGTGATGAGTTTTATTTGTCAGTGAAGTGTTTTTTTTTTAGCGTAGAGCATTTGGTTTCTCGTAAATATTCTTTATTGAACACCAGCTAGAAAAGCAGTGTCAGGGATCCACAGTCTCACCGTGATGAGAGCCAGTCAGAGAATTGGGATTTATTCCTATGACCCCTTTCATTTCCTAGTCAAATAGTTTATTCTCCTTTTCTGATTATTTGTCAAAGTAGCCAGGTGTGCAAATTTATTTTTCTTTATCTCTTATTTTCAATTTAGATTTTATTTACCTATCATAAAAACACTGCTGGATGGCAGAAATTCTAAGCATAATAAACAATTCCATTTAAATTAGTGTTCATGTATTTAGATGAAGGGAAGAGAGAAACCATTCCATCTTCTAGAGGTGGAGGCAACTGATATGGGGCTTCAGCAGGTAGAGCAAAATGAGAACACGATCAGAACCTCCTTGGTACTAGTGCCTTTCCTCAGTTGGTTAGCCATAATTAATCTGTATTATTTGTACTTAGTTCTTTCTGTCATTAGATTATGACTTCTTAGAGGGCAGAGACTGTCCTTTGCCTTCCTTTATGTCTTCAGTGCCTGACATAGTAGGTGATTAATGAATGGTTGCTGACTTGACACTTTTAGATTGTTACGAGATTGGCAAAAGAATAAAAATTCCAGATAAGCCAAAATGATATTAACTTTGGACTACAAGAGCAAAAAGTCCTGCTCTCACTTTACTAACTACTTTTATGTCCATTTTCCTCCAACTCTAGATCAATAGTTCATCTCTTCAAAAAATTTTTAATTTATCACTTAAATTCAATTCACTTGCAAGTCAAGATATCAGCCTCCTGTACCACATCTCACTGGACAGATTGGCTAAAATGACAAAACAGGAAAATGATAAATGCTGGAGACAATGTGGAAAAATTGGAACACTAATGCATTGTTGGTGGAGTTGTAAACTGATTCAGCCATTCTGGAGAGCAATCTGGAACTATGCCCAAAGGGCTATAAATAAGTGACCCTTTGACCCAGCAATACCACTTCTAGGGTTATATCCCAAAGAGATCAGAGAAGTGGGAAGAGGAGCCATATGTACAAAAATATTTATAATGGCTCATTCTGTAGTGGCAAAGACTTGGAAAACAAGGGGATGCCTATCAATTGGGGAATGGCTGAACAAGGTATGGTATAAGAATGTAATACTACACATACTACTGTGTTATAAGAAATGAGGAGCAGACAGACTTCATAATAACCTGGATAGACTTATACAAACTGATGCTGAGTGAGAAGAACAGAGCCAGGAGAACTTTGTATACAATCACAGACACAACGTGTGTGCAACGACCAACTTTGATAGACTGGGCTCCTCTCAGCAATGTAAAGTTATAGGACAACTCCAAACGACCCGTGAATGAAGGAGATATCCACATCCAGAGAAAGAGATGCGAAGTCTGAATGCAGAGTGAAACAGACTACTTGCTGTGTTTCTTTTGCTTGTTTTGCTTTGTTTCCTCTTTCCCACTGATCATTCCATCAGTTATAATCCTTCTTTACAACCTGACTAATGATTAATGCGAAGATATTTGTATATCCTATATTCGAATGCATGTTGCCATGATGGGGGGGAGGGGAGAAGAAACAGGAGGGGGAGAAAATATGAAACTTGAGGGACTGTGGAACTGAATGTTGTAAACTAAAAGTAAATAAACTAATGTAAATGAAAAATATCATCCTCCTGATGTTATTGGTTCTCTTTCAGAATAAAGGATCAACAGCAATATCAAAAAATCTATCATTATCTCTACCTATCCATATCTATCAATAGATCTTTATCTATCAATAGATATTTATTGCTATCTAACGCTATTGATTGTCTGTCTGTCTCTCTCTGTCTTTGTCTCTCTTTGTCTGTCTCTCTGCCTTTCTCTGTCTCACTCTGTCTCTCTGTCTCTGTCTCTGTCTTTCTATGTCTCTTTGTCTCTGTCTCTGTCTCTCATTGGCACTCATTTCGTCCCCTAGGTTAGAGGGACATAACTAGATCTCTGAAGGGTGCTGCATTTCAAGGCAAGCCTTACTCATATAAAGGTAGGGGAAGCAAGCTGTGCAGTCATGCCCAGATGCTCTCTGGCCAGAGGATGCCTGCTCACTCTTGCCTCGCTATTGCCCCCTGGTGGTTAGATAGAGAGATAGAGCATGCATTGAGCGCTTACTGCATACCAGACATTGTGCTTAGCGTTGGGAATAACAACAAAACCTCCCAGAGAACAAGATGATGCCTAGTCCCATGGAACTCAGATTTTAATGAGGAAAAGAAAACATAAAATAGATCTGGAAAGGAATGGGATGGGTAGGAGAAAAGGGCATTGGAGCTGGGACAAGTTGGGGCAAGAGTAGACTGGAAGTAAAGTGATATTAGTCTCCCTTCCCTCTCCTCCTAATCGTAGAGAAACAAACCTAGATTTGCCCAAAGTCATACAGTTAGTAAATCCCTGAACTGGGAATTGTACTCAGCTCCTCTGACTCCTGATTTAGCATTCTTTCCGTTATATCCAACTGCTCAATTGTGACATTTAGAGAGAAAATAAAGGAGATGAAGAAAGGGTGTCAGAAATTCTCATCAGTATACTGTCTTAAATTACATAGTTATGGAATTTTAGAAAGCTCTAAGAATAAGCATAAGTGATCAGTACAAGTAACAGACATCAGTTCTTGGCCAAAAGGAAACTAGGGGTAGGCACCAGTTGATAGTTTGTCTCTGCCACAATCATCTGAGTTTAGAAGGCATTTGTACACAGTGTTGTTATTCTGATTTCCCTACCTGGTTTTTGGCTCCTACTCTTCCTATCTCCACTTATCTGACCTGGCCTATTTTTGTATTTGTTACAGACAGATTCCCTAGATTTGGTCCAGATTCTTTTCCCTATCAGTGGGTTTCACTTGGAGTAGTAGAGACAATATTCCCAATCTCTTGCATCATCCTGACCTTCAGTGACAGTTTCTGATCACCAACCTAAGCTCTTTAGCTCTGGTCAGAAAAGTAGGTTTTAGTAAAAGGGGCAACAAACCATGACACTGAAATTAAAAGGTGACTTTCTATTATTGGTTAGGATTGGACCTTCTTGCTTTGAAACTAAAACTAACTTGTTCCCTAAAGGGAGAGAGACTTAGTTTGTGTGTATGAGTGTGTGTATGTGTGTGTGTGTAAGAGTGAGAGAGTTTGTGTGTGTATATGTATGAGAGTTTGTGTGTAT
>JAQQSW010004343.1:0-14460 GCA_028646575.1 Pseudocheirus occidentalis
ATTGTGGGAGGGGCCTTACAGTGGGATCAATGTTCTGGGCTGGGGGGTAGGGGCAAAAAAGGGAGAAAATCTGTAACTTAAAACCTTGTGGAAATGAATGATGTAACCAAGAAAATAAATTAAAATTTAAAAAAAAAGAAAGTAAAAAAAAATTTTTTTAAATTTAAAAAAAAAGAATTAAATGGTAAGGAATAAAACAAATAGAAGAAAGATGGGGGGGGAAATCTGCAAATTTTTTGTTATAAACTCTTTTCACTATCAAGGAAATTGAAATCATCATTGCTGTTGTTTGACCATTTCAGTCATATCCAACTCTTTGTGACCTCATTTGGAGTTTTCTTGGCAAAGATACTGGAGTGGTTTGCCATTTCATTTTCCAGCTTATTTTACACACGAGGAAACTGAGGCAAGTAGGATTAAGTGAACAGCCCATATTCACATAGCTAGTAAGTTTCTGAGGCCATATTCAAACTCATGAAGACGAGTCTTCCTGATTTCAGGTCCACTCCATTATACAACCTGGCTCTCTGAAGTCAATCATATTGGTATACTAAACATCAATCTCTGATGAACTTACAGTAGAATTAGAAATGGCACTGAAGAGAACAAATATGGGTAGAGCAGCTAGACATAAGTCAAATGTTATTGCGTTGTATCCAACTCTTCATGACCCTGTGGACCATACTGTCCATGGGATTTTCTTGCCAAAAAGTTGTTTGCCGTTTCCTTCTCTGGTGAATTCAGACAAACAGAGGTTAAGTGGCTTGCCCAGAGTCACGTTGGTGTTAGTGTGTGAGGCCAGGTTTGAATTCAGGTCTTCCTGACTCCAAACCCAGTGCTTTATCCACTGAGTCATCTAGCTGCCTCCTATATCAAGTGTTCATGGAAGAGATCCATTCTGGAAGCAACACAACTGTGAGGGTGTTGAAGGATTAATTCAGAAGGGATCCGAGGGAGGGGAAGATACCAAACGTGTGGGAAAAAAGCTCGAATAATTCCCCAAAAAAGAGGAGTAAGAAGCTGTGAACAATTATCTACTTGTGTGCCCACTTCTCCATCTATATGCTGTAACAAGGACTCAGAGCTTCCATATCTGGTTCTGGCCATCCAGGGCTTTGGCTCCAGTTTCTGGCCATGTATGTATGAATGAGAATTAAATGGCTCACATTCTGGCTGACAAAGAGTTTCTTTATTGACTGCTGAGCTTATAGAGCTGATGCTCCAGGGCACCATTTAAAAGAGGAGACAAAATGAATATTGATGCAAACACTTTAAATAAAATACTAATGAATATGTTACCACAACATATCACAAAGAAAAAAGAAATGGAAAGAATGAGTATATGCAGAGAAAACAAAACTATCACATTTTGTTCATGGCTTGATGGTTTACCTACAGAACCCTAGAGAGCTGACTAAACAACTGACTGAAATAACGAACAACTTCACCAAAGTTGCAAGATATAAAATAGACCCACATAAATCGTGGGTATTTCTATATATTACCAGCAAAATTGAGCAGGGAAAGAAAGAGAAATTCCATGTAAAATAACTACAAGATAGTATAAAATATTTGAGTCTACCTGCTAACACACACACAAGAACTATATGAACATAATTACATAACAATTTTCACTTAAATAAAGAAAAATCTAAATAATTGGAGAAATATTGATTGCTTATCAATATTTGGTCAAGCCAATTTGATAAAAATGGTGATTCTACATAAATTAATGTACTTATTCAGTGCCATACAAATTAAACTACCAAAGAATTACTATATAGAGCTAGAAGAAAATAATAACAAAATTCATTTGGAGGAACAAAAGGTCAAGAATACTGAAGAAATAAATGAAAAGGAAGGGGGCCTAGTAGTACCAGATCTCAACCTATATTACAAAGTTGCAAGTGTCAAAAGAATTTGGTTCTTTTTATTTATTTGGTTCAGTAGAGTAGTTGATCAGTGGAACAGATTAGGTATATAATACCCAAAAGCTAATGAGCTCAGTAATCTAGTGGTTGATGAACCTAAAGATCCCAGCTATTGGAGCAAGAACTCATTATTTGACAAAAAAGATTGGGAAAACTGGCAGACACTAAGAATAGATCAACATCTCACACCATAAACCAAGATAAGCTCAAAATGGATAGATGGTTAAGACATAAAGACATATATTATAAATTAATGGAGCAAGAAAGAAATTAGCTGCCAGATCTATGGATGGGGAAGAGTTCATGACCAACCAAGAAATGAAGAGGTTCACAGGAGGTAAAACGGATAATTCTGATTATGTAAAATTAAAAAGTTTTTGCACTAACAATAGCAATGTAGCTATAATGAAAAGAAAAGCAGGCAACTGGAAAAATATTTGCAGGAAGTTTCTCTGCTAAAGGTCTTATTTCTAAAATATATGGGGACCAGAGTCAAATCTGCATTAATAACAGCCATTCTCCAATGGATAAATGATCAAAGGATTTGAATAGGCAGTTTTCAGAGGAAGAAATCAAAGCTACTAACAGAAAACAAAGCTACTTATTTTAAAATGCTCTAAATCACCAATAATTAGAGAAGTGCAAATTTAAACAACTTTGAGGTACTACTTTGTACCCATCATATGGGTTCAGATGGTAGAAATGGAAAATGAGAAATACTGGGGGGAATGTGGGAAAGTGGACCTGTGAACTGGTCCAAACATTTGGAAAGCAGTGTGAAACTATCTCTATAAGGCTATTAAACTGTGCAGCCCCTTTGACTCAGTAAGGCTGTGACTAGAGCTATAGTCTAAGGTGATCAAAAAAAAGAGGAAAAGGACTGGTGCATAAAAATATTTATAGCAGCTCTTTTTGTGGTGGTAATGAATTAAAAACTGAGAGGTTGCCCATCAAATGGAGAATGGCTAAATGCGTCGTAGTATACGAACATGATAGAATATTGCTGTAAGAAATGATGAAGGAGATGATTTCAGAAAAATCTGGAAAGACTTGTATAAACTGATGCCAAATACACTGAGCAGAAATAGGAGAATGCTATACACTGTAACAGCAATATTTTAAAGACTTAGTATCTCTGATCAATATAAGGACCACAATTGCAAAGAACTCATGATGAAACATGCTACCTACCTCAAGACAGAGAAGTGTTGGACTCAGAGTATAGACTGAAGCATATTTTTTCTATTTCTTTCTTTTTCTTGCCTTAAAAATGCTTCTGGGACATGCCTGATTTGGAGATTTGTTTTGCATAACTATACATAATTACAATAGTTCTGATTTTCATGCCTTCTCATCGGGTAGAGGAGGGAGTAGAACGAGAGAAAAAAATTTAGAACTAAAAAAATAAATAAGTCACATAGCACATAAATATAAAGTAAGCAAACACAAATATATAGAAAATAGTTCAATACAAGGTAGTCTGGAGGGGAGGGAACTAGAAATTTGGGGGAATTAGAAAAAGGCTTCATTCAGAAGACAGTGCTGGAGATGTATCTTTTCCCCCCCTTTGGCTTTTTAAAATTTTATTCATTTATTTTTAGCATTTTCATTCATACGTTTATTTATTTATTTTAGCATTTTCATTCATTCATTCATTCATTTTTAGTTTACAACATCCAGTTTCACAAGCTTTTGAGTTCCAAATTTTCTCACCCTCCCTATACCCCAGTGGTTCTCAACCTTCCTAATGCCATGACCCTTTAATCCAGTTCTTCATGTTGTGGTGACCCCCAACCACAAAATTATTTTCATTGCTACTTCATAACTGTAATTTTGCTACTGTTATGAACCGTAATGTAAATATCTGATATGCAGGGTGTATTTTCCTTGTTACAAATTGAACATAATCCACAGGTTGAGAACCACTGCAGTCTACCCCAAGACAGCATGCAATCTGATATAGGCTCTACTTATACATTCACATTAAACATATTTTCAGAGATGTATCTTTTATTTTTTAAAAAAGTATTTAGTGTTTTATTTTTCCCGAGTTACATGTAAAAAAACAATTTTAGTATTCATTTTAATTGAGATGCATCTTGAAAGAAGTGAGGAGCCATGTAAGGCAGAGACAAGGATGAAGTACATACCAGGTATGTGGGACAACCAATGTAAAGGCACGGGGTGATGGGTGGGGGATTGAGCTCTATGTATGAGGAACACATCATCATATAGTGTGTGAGAGGTAACAGTACCCAATGAGGCTGAAGAGATAGACTGGGGGGAAGGCATTTTGTTTTATCCTAAAGATAATAATAGCAAGTTTATATGATCTATATTCTAATGTAACTTCTACTCTGACATTTATATTTGGGTTTCTAAAGTTCCTTCCAGTGCTAACATTTGGTTTTCTTTTTCTTAGATCTCTTATTCTTTAAAAAAAAAGGGGGGGGGACACTACTTTAATGTTTATTATGGAATAGAGACAACTCAGATTCCTTAAAGGGTCAGAATAGGATAGGAAGAAACCATGCTGAATTTACTCTTAGGAAACCATGTGTCTTTCCTTGACAAAGGAATACATCCTTTAAACACCAATGCTCTCATGGAATGCCACAATCTCTAAAGAATAATAATTAAAGGTGATACAAAGCACAATAGAAAGGGGCAGGGTGCATTTAGATGGCCTACTTGGCTACAGAATATAACCAGTGATGATGTCTGACTAAGAAATGGGGAAAGTCTGTACCAAGAAATGAATGATAAGAAAAGGGGGGGAAGGGAAATAGTTGTGGAACAGTTATGTTACAAGAAAAAGTAATAACAGGAAGAAACATGGCCCAAACGTTGCCCTCTGTGTTGAGAGTGATATCCTAACCCCTGCACTCATACAAGTTAGCCTAAGTTTTCTTTAAAAGGTTTTGAGACCATCCTTGATTCTCTGTTAGCTCAGGGGACTGGAGGTTTAGACTTTTGGCATCACTTCCTTATTACCTGAGTACAAAGCAGCCAGAGGAGCCCCAGGAGCTTCTGATGATTGGTTGGTAAGTCAGCTGATGCTCCCAGGCCTGCAAGGCTTATTCTGCTGAATCAATTCCAAGTGTCCTCAATGCCTTTTCTTGTTGAATATCCTTTTCCTGTTTTGTCTACATAAATCTCCTTTTCTTAACTCTTATAAGTGAATAAAACAAACAAATAAATTTAAAAATGAGTAAAATGAATGAATGAATGCATAAAAGATAGAGACATGGATAGATAGATAGATAGATGCGTAGCTAGAACAATAGATAAGTAGGTAGACAGATTGATAGAGCCATCAATAGATAGATACAAATTACAGATAGAACTAGAGATAGAGATAGAGAGAGATAGAGATACAGATGGAGATAAAGATAGAGATAGATATAGGTATAAATATAGATATAGATATAGATGTACATGTACATGTAGATGTACATGTACATATACATATACATATACATATACGTATACATATATGTATACGTATACATATACATATACATATACACATACACATAATTCTGGGTAGGGTCCCTCAGCTGAGATACTCCAGGTGGCATGATGTGATTCCACTGGTGAACATTGAAGAAAAGGTCCTTCTCTAATTCCAATATCATGGTGACCCCACTGCTAAGCCCCATACTGACTGTGGACTCAACTAGGTTGACTTCTGCCAGGGGATCTTGTCTACTTTTGTCTACCTAATGCACACTTGTGAATGATCTTAATGTTTAGCCTTTCTTATGTGTAGAGGAATAAAATATCTGCCTCATATCTAATTCATATTGTACACTGAATCTTTTCTATGATTTCTCCTTTTGGAGTAACCCATAGGCTTATGATTTATTTGCTAATTTACTATAATTAAATATCTTCCTGGGGTTGTTGGCGTGAGGATTTAATGAGCATGAGAAAAACTATTCAAGATTCCTCAAATAATATAACAATAGAATCAACTTTGGTGTTCCTCTGACCAGAAATATTAGGTGAGACACAAAAAAGGGAGACATGAGCACACTAAATGTGGTCCCGACCGTGACTGAGGAAATCCATCCCAGAGTCTGAGTTGAAGGGAGCATCTAAATGAAATCAAGCAACAACAAATAAGGTCCCCCAAAACACTGAGTGGACTCACTATGGTGACCTTAAGAGAAGCCATAGACTGAAGTCCCAAAAGATGTATGGACATGAATGAGTTGTGGCCTTCGTCACTGTAGGAGAATCCACTACAATGAAATCATAGATTCATCTCAGTAGGGATGGGAAACCTGTTTCCACCCATGACCCTCTAGGTCCTCAAGTGCAGCCCATTGATGGAATCCAAATTTCATAGAATTTTCAATCAAAAGGCCACACTTGAGGACCTAGAGGGCCACATGTGACCTTGAGGCCACAGGTTTCCCACCACTGGCTGGAGTATAACAATACATTTCTCTCTTTCTCTCTCTCTCTCTCTCTCTCTCTCTCTCTCTCTCACACACACACACACACACACAGAGCTAACTTTATATCACATGCATCACATAAAATCACAGAATAACAGAGACAACAGGAACCTGGTTGTCACCTAGATGGTGCTTATCTAGGTCAACGACTTAATTTTATAGTGAAAAAATGGAGGCTTAGAAAGGAAGTGATTTGCAGAACCAAGGTGGTGGAGTAGAAGCACAAACTAGGTGCAGGTTCCCTCTTCAATCACTTCCAACACATGTAAAAAAAATGACTCTACACAAACTTTAGAGCTACAGAACACACAAAGAGACAGAGAGAAACAAAGCTCACACTGAAAGAAACCTGGCAGGCTGACAGAAAAGGTCTATCACACCAGACTGGGAGTGTGATAGTATCTGCCATTACACACCAGTGAGCCCCATGCAATCCATGTTGTTCCCTGGTCCCAGGGTGGCCCCAACCAGTGGCAGGCCTAGAGCAGACTTCAGGAAAGAGAATCACCTCCAGCTGTAGCAGTTTCCAGACTTATCAACCCATAAACTCCAAAAAGAAAGTAAAAGATCACTGGGGAACTCTGTGGAAAAGGGAGGACTGAGAGTGCAGTCCGGCCCCTGTTACTGTGGGAAGAAGTGGCAGAAGGGCTGTAGCTGTGCAGTCACTGTTGCCTGGCTGCCTCAGGAGCTCCTGGCTTGCACATTGCAGGAGGACCAAGCCACCATTCAGAGGGTAATCACTCTTGCTTTAACCTGCTTGGATCTGGATTGCTGTCTTGGGTGGATGTCCTGGGGTGTGTGGCCAGTGAGCCAGAGAGTGTAAGGGCTGTAGAGAGGGCACCCAACTGATAGCTCCAGCAGCTGTGAAAACTCCAGCAATTTGGGACAAAGCTCTGGAATATTCTGGAAGCAAAGTTCTACTGTGGCAAAGAGCTCAACAGTGAAGTAATTGACTGGCAAGATGAGCAAGCCCAGGAAACATAATCAAACCACAGATTCCTTTTTGGGGGCCAAAAAAGGATCAAGGCATGGAGGAGGAGGAAGACAATGAAGTCAGAACTCCTGCACTAAAAGATTTCAAGAAAAATATGAACTGGTTATAAGCCATGGAGGAGCTCGAGAAGGATTTTGAAAATCAAGTAAGAGAAGCAGAGGAAAAATTGTGAATAGAAATAAGAATGATGCAGGAACATCATGAAAAACGAGTCAACAACAGACCCAAAAATACACTGAAGAAAACAACACCTTAAAAAACAGACTAATTCAAATGGTAAAAGAGGCTCAAAAAGCCAGTGAAGAGAAGAATTAAAAATCCAAATTTGCCTGATGGAAAAGGAATTTCAAAAGCTCACTGAAGAGAATAACTCCTTCAAACTTAGACTGGAGCAACTGTAAGTTGAGGACTTTATGAGAAATCAAGATACTATAAAACAGATCCAAACAGAAGACAATGTCTCATTGAAAAAAACCACTGACCTGGAAAATAGATCCAGGAGAGATAATTCAAAAATTATTGGACTACCTGAAAGCCATGATCAAAAAAGAGCCTAGACACCATCTTGCAAGACATTATCAAGCAAAATTGCCACGATATTCTAGAACCAGAGGGCAAAATAGAAATGGAAAGAATTCAAAGATCACCTCTTGAAAAAGATTCCAAAAAGAAAACTCCTAGGAAAATTATAACCAAATTCCAGAGTTCCCAGACCAAGGAGAAAATACTGCAAGCAGTCAGGAAGAAACAATTTGAGTATTGTGGAAACACAATCAGGATAATACAAGATCTAGAGCATCTTCTACATTTAGTGATCAAAGGGCTTGGAATATGATATTCCAGAGGTCAGAGGAACTAGGATTAAAACCAAGAATCATCTACCCAGCAAAACTGAGTATAATTTTTCAGGAGAAAATATGGTTATTCAATGAAATAGAGGCTTTTCAAGCATTCTTGATGAAAAAACCAGAGCTGAACAGAAAATTTTGCTTTCAAATACAAGAGGTAAGAGAAGCATGAGAAGGTAAACAGGAAAAAGAAATCATAAGAAACTTATTAAAGTTGAACTATTTGCATTCCTACGTGGAAAAATGATCATTTTAACTCATAAGACTTTTTTCAGTACCAGGATAGTTGAAGGGAATATATGTGTGTATGTATGTATGTATATATGTATGTGTGTATGTGTATATACATGCATATAGATGCACGTATAGGAGGGTGTATATGTATATAAATATATATGTGAGTGTGGCCATATGTATGTTCATGTATACATAGACAGAGGGCACAAGATGAGTTGAATATGAAGGGATGATATCTAAAAAATAAAATTAAGAGGTGAGAAAGGAATTTATTGGGAGAAGGAGAAAGGGAGAGATATAATAGGGTAAATTATCTCATGTAAAAGAGGCAAGAGAACACTGTTACAATGGAAGGGAAGAACAGGAAGATGAAAGGGAATAGGTAAACCTTATTCTCATTGAATTTGGCTTAAGTGGGGGGGGGGATAACATACACACTTAATTGGGTATCTTACCCTACAGGAAAATAAGGGGGTAGAGTATAAGAGGGGGGAGGATAGAAGGGAGGGCAGATTTGGGGAGAGGGTAGTTAGAAGCAAACATTTTTGGAAAGGGACAGGGTCAAAGGATAAACAGAATATGTGGGGGGCAAGATGGGATGGAGGAAAATATAGTTAGTCTTTCATAATATGGAAATGATTTTGGTAACTACACATATACAACCTGTATTGAATTGCTTATCTTCCTAGTGGGGGCAGGTGTGGAGGGAAGAAGGGAAAAAGTCTGGGACTCAAAGTTTTAAAAACAAATGTTTAAAAAAATTTTACATGCAACTGGGAAATATGATACACATACACTGGGATATAGAAATCCATCTTGCTCTACTATAAAGTTAGGGGAGCAAAAGGGGAGGACATAAGAGAGAACAGATTGGGGGTAGGGGTATTCAGTAGGCTTATTGTTCTGGGATGGGGGGATAGGGGAAAGACGGGGGAGAAATTGTAACTCAAAATCTTGTGGAAATGAATGTTGTAAAATAAAAATAAACAAATAAATTTATTTCTATAAAAGAAAGGAAGTTTGGTTGATTAATGTTATGGATTCATATACAAGTTCCTAAATTAGTCCTTTCTTGTCATTTTGCTATTTCTCTAGGTACACAGGATTTTTTACTTTAATTTAAGAGAAGACATTGGTATTGGGGAATCCTGGGAAGATGTTAGAATGAGAGGTTTCCTAGAAATGATTTCCTAATGCCACAATGAATAATACAAGAAAAATGTCCCCAAATGCAGAGGGCTCATCAGTGGCAAGAAAACAATCTGTACAACAATCTAGGTAACCAAGAAACAAAAACAATAAGAAACAACAATAGTGTTTAATAAACAAAAAGAAAACAAATCAGTGGTGGAAAAGGCTTCTTTTGAAGGATGAGAAACTGGAAAGGGGTTTGGCATAAATTAGGAACTAGACCAATATATTCTACCATATGCTTCTGATAAGTGCAAAATGGATACATGACAAGTGGTCACAGTATTTTAAAAAATCAGAAGAAAATGAGATCATATACCTTTAGAACAATTCCTCACCAAACAAGGGTTAGAGGAGATTATACAAGACAAAATATGCAACTTTGGCTACATAAAATGAAAAATCTTTCACACAAAAAAACCCAATGATGACATAATTAGGAGAAATTTTATGCTGGAAAAATATTTCCACTAAACATTACCAATAAAAATCTGATATCAAAATATACAAGGAACTTGTACTGACACCAAGAGCCATACACCAATAGGCAAATGGTCAAAGGATATGAACAATTTTCAAATTATGGACCAGCTATAAATTAACATAAAAAACAAACTCCAAGTAGTAAGAGAAAAGCAATTCAAACCACTTCAGAGGTTTTACTTCATCCCATGCAAATTGGCAAAAGTGATGAAAGAAAAGAACAATCAGTGATGGAAAGGCTGTGTGAAGATAGGAATGTTGATGGAGCTATGGAGTCATTTAAATTTTGGTAAGTTTCAGTTTGGAATTTTGCACTATAAAAGTGTAGAAAAGTCCAATCTCTCAGATGATTTAGTCAGTTTCATTTGCTTCCTGGGAACTCTTGAGAGGTTCTAGTAGGAAAGCAAGGTGTTACAAGATCTACTCTTTGGGGTCTTTGAGCAGCAGCTAATCAAATGAGATATTTTTGGAGTTGTTCAGTTGTTTCACTTGTGTCTGACTCTTCATGATCCCATTTGGGGTTTTCTTGGCAGAGATACTAGAGTGGTTTGCCATTTCCTTCTCCAGCTCATTTTACAGATGAGGAAACTGAGGCAAGCAGGGCTCAGAGCTAGAAGTACTTGAGGTTACATTGGAACTCAGAAAGATAAGTCTGCCTGACTCCAGGTCCAGCACTCTATCTACTGTGCCATGTAGATGTCCTATGTGCCCAGCACATGATAGGTGCTAATTAAATACATATTCCCTCTCCTACCGACCCCCTTAATGGGTGAAAAAGGGATAAAAAGTGAGGTAGGAGAGAGGAAGAGGGAGAGGGAGAGGGAGAAGGAGAGAGGGGGTGGAGAAAGAAAATCTGAAGCAATTCATGGCTGCTGACTGTGGTTGGACTTGTTCTCATAGAGAAAAGAATTATGTCTCTCATGGCCTTGGATGGACTTTGAGAACTTCTCACCTGCCTAGGTGGTTATGGTCTCACACAAAGAATCAAGGCACCAAAATTTGTTTATGGCCTAAATTTGTGATTGAACCCTGTACTCTGCTGAGCCAGTCCCAGACCTGGTCACAGACACCCTGCTGTAGATGGATGTTAATCTCCACTAGTTGCCCTTTGTTTAGCACTTACCATACTCAGAATATCTTGAATCTCACAGATGGTCTAGGGGACTCTCAATAGTGAGAGAGCTAAAAAGAGACCTTAACAGAGTCCCCTGCTCTTTCCAAAACCAAATTTGAGAGTTCTCCATCTGGAGGGATCCTCAAAACTCAGGGTGAAGAAGACACCAGTACAAATATGCAAAAGGTTGGAAAATAGGACATACCACAGGGGAATCTGCAAAATCAAAACCTACTAGACTATCAAGTGTTGGCGGAGAATTTCCAGGTGTTAGTCATGGGGTGTGCTAGCTGTTGTTCAGGGGCAATATTAGTTATTGATCACCACTGAGAAGCAAAAAAAGAAAGAAAAGTGGTGAAGTAAGCTTAAACTTCAATGAGGAAAGATATGAGCATCCGGCTATCCTGGTCACTTTGAGAAATGTTGTTTGACAAGTTGAAGATGGCCTACACAAGTGTCCCCCTTACACAGGAAATGTCAAGGAAAGGATCAGGCTGTATTCAGGATGAAAATGAAGCAAGTAAAAGAGGAAAGGCATTAATACTGTTTGAGAAAGGCTTCCTATAGAATATGAGATTTTGGGGGCAGCTAGGTGGCGCTGCAGTGGATAGAACACCAGTTTTGAAGTCAAGAGGACCTGAGCTCAAATCTGTCCTCAGACACTTACTAGCTGTGTAATCCTTGGCAAGTCATTTGGTCCCGATTGTCTCCCCCAAAAGAAATTAAAAAAAAAAAGAAATAAAATGAGATTTTCATTGCAACTTAAAGAAAGCCAGGTAAATGAGCTTATAGAGGAGGCTGAAATGGCAGTAATGATGATAAAGATAGAGAAAGCATCTGGATTAGACAAACTGTACATAGAGAACATCTCTGCTGGAGGTCCATGAAACTGGTTGGCTTAAAAGATATCCAGGCAACTGCACTTCAATGTAGTTGATTTCCTCTGTAACTTTGCATATTTTATTTTGGCATCTAAAACTACAGTTCTGAGAAGAGCTCCATCGGCTTCACCAGACTAATGACAGAGGGGTCTAGGACACAAACAAGTGAAGACTTCTCACCCCCAGTTTAAAGGAACTTTTCCCAGAAAAAAAGGGAATTTCATGCAACTGCTCAGGGGTCCCTCCAACCTTTCATTCCTAGTTGAATACAAATAAATACCTGGAAGGAGATTTCCTTAAAAGGAAGTAAAAAGTTTAGGCAATGATTGATGGATTGAAAGAGAAGACAATTGCAATATTTTATTTGTCAGCCAGTCTCAAAATATCTTCCCTTTAACTAAGGCAGAGTAAGCCCACTGCTATAGCCACTTCAAAACTAAGCTTGACAAGTCATTTTCTCCCATTGAAAGTAATCACAAATTGGCTGAGGAACAAGTAATGGGTAACTGAACCAGGATCTTTTTCATTGCTAATTTCTCTGGTGGCATTACCAGAATGACAGTTCTACCTCAAAATATTTCTAAAAATATCAATGGTAAAACTATGTGAGACCCTAAGAACACTTGTGAGTGAGCTTCAAAATTCCAAGCAGGGGAAATAACTTTGATTTCATGGCAAAATCAGGTGACATTGAAGTTCAATAGTAAAAGATATTTGAGAGCTCACTAATAATTATACAATAAAAGCGACGGTAGGAAGATAAAATACTCAAATGGACCAGTGATCTCATCTATGTGAACATTCTCTCCACTGATGTGTATCACAGGGGAGAGAAGGGAGGAAAGAACAAGCAATTATTAAATGCCTACTATGTGCCAGACAGTGTATTAAATGCTTTACATATATGATCTCATTGGATCCTTACAACAACCCTGTGAGGTGTTATTAAGCTCCCTATTTTATTGTTGTTATTTTTTAAAGTGGGCCTTTGTGGGGGGTGGAGCCAAGATGGTGGCACAGAAGCAGCAAAGGTTCACAGCTCCCACACAGCCACCATAAATACCAAGAAAATATGATTCTAAGCAAATTTTAGGGCTCCAAAACTCACAAAAATACAGAAAACACATGTTTGGCTGAAGGCAGCTCAGCAGGTAGGGCACATTGTGGCAGGCAGGGAGCCAAGGCCAGCCCAGCCTAAAACTGGGGCCTGGCACCAGGGTGGTCAGGAGAAGCCACAGGTGGAGTCTACAGTAGAGTGGATCGGTGACACCTGGGGCAATCTCCACATTTATCAAGCCAGAAGAAATAAAGCTAAGAGAAAGGTCAGTGGAATTCAAGCTAAATTGGGGGGGGGGGGAAGCAGTCTGGCCAAACTGCCCCTGGGGCAAGAAAGCAGCCCAACCCAGCTACTTCAGAGCCCCTGGCCTGCAGACTGCAGGAGGGCCAAAGTGATTTGTCAAAGGCCAAAGGCTCTTGCATTGAGCGGCCTGGATCCAGATTGTGGTCTTGGGTGGTGGTCCTGGGGTGTGCTTTCAGTGAGCCAAAGCTAGTGGGAGCTGTAGCATGCCCTTAATACCTCCAGCAGCTGTGAAAACCCCAGCGATTTGGAACAGAGCTTTCCCCCCTGGAAGCAGAGTTTCTCAAAGCTAAAAAAAAAACCCAACCAATTAATTGACTGGCTAACATGAGGAAAAGGAATCAAAATAAGAACAGCAATCAAACTCTAGAATCCTTTTTGTGGACAAAAAGGATCAAAGCATGGAACAGGAGGAAGACAACACAGTCAGAACTGCCACACCAAATGCTTCCAGGACACTTTAAGATTACCTACAAGCTATAGATTGACTGAAAAGGACTTTGAAAAACAAATAAGAGAAGTGGAGGAAAAATTGAGAAGAGAAATCTGAATGATGCGAGAAAACCATGAAAAGAGAGTCAACAACCTGACTAAAGAAAACAACATTTTAAAAAATAGATTAACTCAAATGGCAAAAGAGGCCCAGAAATCCAATGAGGAGAAGAATGCCTTAAAAAGTCAAATTTCTCAGATGGAAAAAGAATCTCAAAAGCATTCTGAAGAGAATAATTCCTTCAGAATTAGAGTGGAGCAAGTGGAAGCTAATGACTTTATGAGAAACCAAGATACTATTAAACAGTTACAAAGAAATGAAAAAAATAGAAAGCAATGTGAAATATCTCCTTGAAAAAAAACCACTGACCTGGAAAATAAATCCAGAAGAGACAATTTGAAAATTATTGGTCTACCTGAAACCCATGACCAGAAAAAGAACTTGGAAAGCATCCTTCAAGAAATC
>JAQQSW010004344.1:0-14460 GCA_028646575.1 Pseudocheirus occidentalis
GTTTGGGCTGGCCGGGTCTCTGCTCCGCTACAGTGCAAGCTGCCCCTCTCCCATCCCTGTTCCTCACGCCTTGGCAGATGTGGAGGTGAACCTCTGAGAACTGGCTGCGGTGCCCAGCTCAGCTCAGCCAGGCTACTTCCCACCGTCCCGGGTCTGGCCCTGGTCTCGGCTTCAGGCTCTTCCAGCCTCTGCTCCTGGCTGCCGTGATGAGCCCCTGCTGCCGCGATGAGCCCCTGATGCCGAGCTGCCTTCAGCAAGAGATGTGTTCTCTGTAGTTTTGTGAGTCTGAGAGTCCTAGACTTTATCTGGGCTCATAATTGTATGGGTGTTTAGGGTGGCAGTGTGGGAGCTGTGGGACCTTGCTGCTTCTACTCCGCCATCTTTGCTCCTCCCTCCTGTTTTTTTTTTTAACAAAATACAACACTGATTCCCACTAAAAAGCATATGCTTGAAAGCATGTATATACATTGGTTTTTCTCTAAATGATAAGATGCATCCATCTAGAACCATCAGCAAGCATGATCAGTATTGGGGCTAAGCTAAAAGCCTTTCCAGTAAGATCAGGAATGAAATAAGAATGTCCAGTATCACCAATATTATTCAATATTTTACTAGAATTTCTAGCAACAACAATGAGAGAAGAAATAGAAATTGAAGGAATCAGAACAGGCAATGAAACTGTCTCTTTTTGCTGATAATGTGCTGATATAAATGGAAAATCCTACAAATTCAACTGAAAAGCAAGTTGAAACAATGAATAATTTTAGCAAAGAAAAATACTTAGTAGTATCTACCTGCCAAGACAAGACCCAAGAAATAGGAATTTCACCAGATGTGAAATAAGTATAAAACATTTGTTTATACAAAAAAGTGAGATTTAAATAGAGAAATATTAATTGTTCTGGGTGGGCCAAGTCAATATAAAAATGACAATTCTACCACAATTAATAAGCTTATTCAGTGCCATTCCAATTAAATTATCAAAAAATTATTGTATTAAGCTAGGGAAAAAAAACAAAATTCATTTGGAAGAACAGTGTCATGAATATCAAAGGAATTCATGAAAAAAAAGTTTAGAAAAAAGGTCTGGCAATGCCATATCTTAAATTGTATTATAGGTGATAATTATCAAAATTATCTGGTATTAGTTAAGAAATAGAATGGTGGATCAGTGGAATAAAGTAGATATATAATACACAGTAGTAACTGATTATGGTAACCTTGTGTTTGATGAATATAAAGATTTAAACTTTAAGGATCAGAATTCACTCTTTGGTAAAAAATGGTTGGGAATACTAGAAATCAGTCTGGTAAAAACTAAGCGTAAACTAATATCTTATTCTATTTACCAAGATAAGGTCAAAATGGAATACGATGTAGACATAAAGGGAAGTTTTGTTGTTCAATCACTTCAGACGTTGTGAGTTCATTTAAGGTTTTCTTTTTTTTATTGTTGTTTTTTTCTGGGGTACGGGGAGAAGGCAGGGCAATTGGAGTTCAGTGACTTGCCCAAAGTCATACAGCTAGTTAAGTGTCTAAAGCTATTTTGAATTCGGGTCCTCCTGACTTGAGGGCTGGTGTTCTACTCACTGCATCACCTAACTGCCCCTCATTTGGGGTTTTTCTGGCAAAGACACTGCAGTGGTTTCCCATTGTCTTCTCCAGCTCGTTTTACAAATGAGGGAATGGAAACAAACAGGGTTAAATGACTTTTGCAGGCTCACAAAACTAGGGTCTGAGGACAGATGTGAACTCAGGAAGAGCAGTCTTCCTGACTCTAGACTAAGCACTCTATCCACTGCACCACCTAGCTATCATATCATAAGCAATTTAGAAAAACATGGATCATGTTATCTATAAGACTTCTGGATAGGAAAAGAATGTAGGAATAAGTAAGAGATAGAGAGAATTATAAGATTTAAAATGTATAATTTTGATTACAAAAAAGATTTTGTACAAGTAAAACTAACGTAAGCAAGATTAGAAGGAAAGAAGAAAATTAGGTGAAAATTTTATAGATGGTTTATTGACTAAAGGTTTCGTATTTCAAATATATAAAGAATTTTGTCAGATTTATAGGAATATGAGTCATTCTTCAATTGATAAATGGTTAAAGATATAAACACACAGTTTTTAGAGGAAGAATTCCAAGTTATATAGTCATAAAAATATTCTAAATTATTATGAATTAGAGAGATTAATTAAATTAATTAATTATGAAAATTAAAACAACTTTGAGATGCCATCTTGGATTCATCAGATTGGCCAAAATGATATATGTTAGAGGGAATACAGAAAAATTGAGACACTAATCCACTATTGGAGGAGCTGTGAATTGATCCATCCATTTTGGAGAGTGTAATGGGAATAGGAATTTGAAGATCTTCCCTGCCCCTTAACAGACCTAGGGGTGAGTTTGAAGACCTCCCCTTCTTTGGAAGCAAATTCTGCCCCCTAATAGGCTGAATGTAGTCACATGGAGCCTGTGGTGGGAGGAGTTTTGTTTAAGGGAAGCAGAGCCCACAGGAAGCTGGTTCAGAGCTAGCCAGATTTTTTTTTGGGGGGGGAAGGAGGAGAAAACACTCAAGGAAGAAGTCAATAAGTTTGTGAGTAAATATTGGTCTTGTATTGGTTTGGGGGACGTGTGAAGGATGCTGTGGCTCTCAGTGTTATTATGACTTCTTAATGTTTTTGTTACTATGATGGAATTGGCTTGCTGGTTTGGGGACTGGATTTTATAGTGTATAAATAAATGTTTCAGTTCTATCTTCTATCTGGAGAATCTGGTATATTTTGCAATCGAACATCATGCAATTCTTATAGTCATGGTCTTTATTGTGACTGTGGGAGCTGTAAATATTGCATTGGCACTACAGAGAGCAATCTGGAATTATGCCCAGAGTTAAAAACTGTGTACATCCATTTGTCTAGCAGAAAAGGAGCAGGGGTGGTAATCGTGATCTCAGACAAAGTTAAGGCTAAAAATAATTTAATCAAAAGAGAAAAAAAGGGGAACTCAGTCACATTTATCAACATTGTTTTGGACTATTTAAAACAATGTTTAAAGTTGGAATATTGCTGTGGTATAGGAAATGATGAATTGGTGGAGTTTGAAAAATATAGAAAGACTTGGACTTCTGAAGGAAGAGGTTATCCACCCTCAGAGAAACAGAGGACAAATAAGCATAACACTGTCTTACACAGATGTATATATACACACACATACATACATACACGCATACATATGCATATATATGGGCATGATTATAGATATCTAAATACATGTGTGTAAGTGTATATATGTATACATGTGTATGTTTGTGTATATATAGTGCATGTGTCTATATGTGTATGTATATATGTATGTGTGTATATGTTTCTATGTGTGTGTGTGTGTGTGTGTGTGTGTGCACTTGTGTGAGTGTCTGTATCTACACTTAATTGTAGCCTGGGGAGGTGGGAGAGGAAGGGGGAAAAAGAACAAAGTAAAAAGGGCACAGCAGAGAACAGAAGAAAACTTACAAGGAAGCAAAGAAAAGATGGACACCTTTCAACACAATGTTAATATTTATTATATAGACATTCTTGAAATGGAAATTTATTGCTGTATATTTTGAATCCTCTGTTAAGTTCTGTTGTGCATACAGCTATACTTTTTTCCCCTTATTTTGTATTTGTTTCAATGTTTAAGTTTATAATAATTTTCTTTTTCTTTTCTCATCATGCATTTAAGTTTTAGTATTTAAAATATTTAGCATTTAAAAGTATTTTTAAAAAGATAGAGTAAAACAGTTTTCTAGCCCAAGAAAGTTGGAAGGTTGGCACAAAAGATTTGTCTCATTTGGATAAAAGAGGAGCACAGTCCAGGACAAGAAGCATCCCCACAAGACAGAAGCAGGTCCTCCCTTAGCAAAACAGTGGGAGACCCTGAGCTCCAGCATGGTGACAGGCAAGCAGGCAACTGCCAACACCAGGACAACCACATGCCTTAGCACAGTGCCAGATGAAAAGGCAGATGTCAACACCAGGATCCCCCATCTGCCTCAGCACAGCACCAGGTGAGCTTCAAGACCCCAGCGGCATCTTGAAAGCAGAATTAAAAACCAGAATCCTATAATATGCCACTTATAAGAAATACACTTGAAGCAGAGAGACACACACAGAGCAAAGGTAAGGGGCTGAAGCAGAATCTATTATGCTTCAGCTGAAGTTAAAAAAAAAAACGAAAGCAGGAGTAGCAATCCTGATCTCAGACAAAGCAAAAGCAGAAACAGACCTAATTAAAAGGGGTAAGGATGGAAACTACATCTTGCTAAAAAGGTACCATAAATAATGAAGTAATACCAATATTAAATATATGTGCACCATGTATCTAGATTCTTAAAGAAGAAGTTAAGTGAGTGACAGGAAGAAATAGAGAGCAAAAGTATACTAGTGACGGACCTCAACTGTTCCTCTCAAAACTAAGTAAATTCAACCAGAAATAAACAAGAAAGAAAGAGGTGAATAAAATTTTTAGCAAAGTTAAATATAATAGACCTCTGGAGAAAACTGAATGAGGATAGAAAAGAATATACCTTTTTCTCAGTAGTACATACTACCTATACAAAAACTATGACCTCAAAATAAAATGCAGAAAGGCAGAAATATTAAATGCATCCCTAAATTCTTATATCAATAAAACAGAGAAAGAGAGATCAATGAATGGGTGTGCAACTAAAAAAACACTAGAAACAGAATAAATTAAAAAACTCCAAATGAGCACCAGATTGGAAATCCTGAAAACCAAAGGTGAGATCAATAAAATTGAAAGTAAGCAAACTACTGAGCTAATAAACAAAACTAGGGGCTGGTTTTATTGAGGAGAAGCAATAAGATAAGTAAACCATTGGTTAATTTGTTTTTTTTTTAAAGGAGAAGAAAGCCAAATATCTGGTATTAAGCGTGAAAAGGATTAATTCATTACCAATGAAGAAGAAATTAAAGCAATCATTAGGAAATATTTTGCCCAATCATATGCCAATAAATCTGACAACCTAAGCAAAATTAATGAATATTTATGAAAATATAAATTGCCCAGATTAACAGAAGAAGAAATAGAATAACTAAGTAACCCCATATTAGAAAAAGAAATGGAAGAAACCATTAATGAACTCCTTCAGGAAAGAAAATCTCAAAGACCATATGAGATCACAAGTGAATTCTTCCAAATATTTGAAGAATGATTAATTTTAATGCTATATACTATTTGGCGAAATAGGTGGAGTCCTACGAAATTCCTTCTATGACACAAATATGGTGCTGATACCCAAGCCAGTATTTAAAAGTATTTTAAACTGAGAAATAGAGAAAGAAAATTGTAGATCAATTTCCCTAATGAATATTGATGTAAAAAATTTCAATAAAATACTAGCAAGGAAATTACAGCAACATATCTTAAGGATCATCACTATGACCAGGCGGGATTTATGCCAGGAATGAAGGATTGGTTAAATATTAGGAAGACTACCAGCATAACTGACCATATCAATAAGAAAACTGACAGAAACCACATGATGATCTCAATAGATGTTGAAAAAGCTTTTGGCAAAATATAGCACCCATTTCTACTAAAAGTATTAAAGAGCATAGGAATAAAGGAAGCTTTCCTTAAAATGATAAGTAGTATCTATCTAAAACCATCAGCAAGCATTATCTGTAATGGGGATAAGCTAGATGCCTTCCCACTAAGATTAGGGATAAAGCAAACATGCCCATTATCACCACTATCATTCAATATTATTCTAGAAATGTTAGCTCTAGCAATAAGAGAAGGAAAAGAAATTGAAGGAATCAGAATAGGCAATGATAAACAGAACTATTGCTCTTTGTGGATGACATTATGGTATACTTAGAGAATCCTACAGGTACAATGAAAAAGCTAGTTGAAACAATAACTTTAGCGAAATATCAGGATATAAAATAAACCCACATAAATCATCAGCATTTCTATAACCAAGAAAGCCCCTCAAGAAGAGCTGGTAGGAGATAGGTCATTTAAAATAACTATAGACAATATAAATTACCCAGGAGTGTACCTGCCAAGACAAACCCAGAAACTATACAAACACAATTACAAAACCCATTTCTTACAAATAGTCAGATCTAAATAATTGGAAAAATATTAATCGCTAATGGGTAAGCTAAGTCAATATAATAAAAATGACAGTTCTGCCTAAATTAATTAACTAATTTAGTGTTACACTAATAAAACTATGAAAAAACTATTTTATAGAGCCAGAAATAAATAACAAAATTCATTAGGTCATTAAGTACTGGGCTTTGTGTAGCTGATCTATTCCAATGATCCACCACTCTATTTCTTAGCTAGCACCAGATAGTTTTGATGATTACTGCTTTATAATATAAATCAATGATTATACAGATAATTTTGATTGTATGAAACTAGAAAGTTTTTGCACAAACAAAACCAATGGAATCAAGATTAGGAGGGAAGCAGAAAACTGGGAAACAATCTTTACAGCAAGTATCTTTGATAAAGGTCTCATCTCCCAAATATATAAGGAACTAAGTCAAATTTATAAGAATATAAACCATTCCCCAATTGATAAATGATCAAATGATGTGAACAGGTAGTTTTCAGATAAAGAAGTCAAAGCTATCTATAATCATATGAAGAAATGCTCTAAATCAGTTTTGATTAGAGAAATACAAATTAGAACAACTCTAAGAACAAAAATTAGAACAACACTTCACACCTATCAGATTGGTAAATATGATAGAAAAAGGAAATGATAAATGTTAGAGAGAATGTGGGAAAATTGGAACATCCATGCATTGTTGGGGGAGTTTTGAATTGAGCCAACCATTCTGGAGAGCAATTTGGAACTGGGCCTAAAGGACAATCAAACCATGTATGTTCTTTATTCCAGCAATACCACTACTAGGTCTATAATCCAAAAAGATAAAAAAAGGGGGAAAAGTATATTCATGCACAAAAATATTTATAGTAGCTCTTTTTGTGGCGCAAAAAAATTGGAAATTAAGGGGATGCTCATCAGTTGGGGAATGGCTGAACAAGCTGTGGTACATGAATGTAATGGAATATCATTGTGCAATAAAAAGTGAACAGGTAGATTTCAGAAAAGAAAACCTGGAAAGACTTATGTGAATTAATGCAAAGTGAAGTGAGCAGAATGAGAGCATTGTACATAGTAACAGCAACACTGTGTGATGATCAACTATGAATGACTAAGTTCTTCTCAGCAATATCATTCAAGAGAGTTGCAAAGGACTTGTGATGGAAAATGTTGTCCATAGCAATAGAAAAAAAACAATGGACTGAATGCAGATCAAAACATACTATTTTCATTTAATTTGTGTGTGTGTTTCCATTTGACCTGTTTCTTCTTTCATAACATGACTAATATTGAAATATGTTTGACATGATTGCATATATTTAACATATATCAAATTGTTTACCACATTAGAGAGAGGGAAAAGAGGGAGGAAGAAAAATTTGGAACTTAAAATTTTGTGAAAATGCATGTTAAAATGGTCTTTATATATTATTAGAAAAAATAAAATATTATTTTAAAAGATATTCAAAAATAAATCTAACTGTTGTCACTATAAATGTTAGATCTTTGCCCAGTGACAAATTCAATGAAATGTTATTAGAATAAGTAAACCACAAAATTATTGTTATTTATATAATAAGTGAAAAAAAATAGGGGAACTTGTAATTAAATAGAAGAACAACTCATATGTTCTCTTTGGAGAGACAAATAAAGATATTGGTAGAGTTGGTTTCAATATGAACCCCAAAGGAAAACAAAAATCCTTCATGGAACACTCAATCATTTTACCTTGTATACTCCACGTGAACACAAGTAAAGAGACAACCATTAAGATAATTGTAGTTTATGTGTCAAGATCTGTTGTAGAACATAATGAAATAGAAAAATGTTACCAAAAAATTGATGAGGTCCTCCAAATCAAGTTCAAGAAAGTAGGCACAGGAAAAGATAACAAAATGTATGTAAGAAAATATGGCTTAGGTTTAGTAAACAAAAGAAAACCAATATTTTTAACTTACTAGGGATCCTTATACCTATGTATCATAAATATTTTCTTTGAGATAATTATTAGAAAACAATAATCGATCATTTGTATGTAATCAACTCATCCAAACCTATAAAAATGTTTAAATTAACATCAAATTATTAAAAAGGATAAAGAAGAGAAGACTTCATCTAGTTATAGCATTCAACCCGACCTATTCAAATAAGTCCTTGATTCTGAAAAATGAAAAAATGGAAAAAGGAAGATATATTGACTTTGACTATCATCACTTCCTATACAAGTTTAACTGAAATAGCTAGGGGCTGTGTTGACTAGAATGTTGCCCTGGAACCAGAAAAACCCAAGTTCAAATCTAGTCACAGACATGCACTAGCTATGTGACTCTGAACAAATCACTTAATCTCTGTCTCCTTCAACTTCCACACTTGTAAAATGAAGATATTTTTTAAAAGATATCAAAAACAGCTGCAGGGCTGTTGTCAGAATAAAATGTGGTACGGTTTGCTGAATGCTTTGCAAATCTTAAAATGCTATTAAAGTGCCAATTGTTGTTACATAATACAATCATACCAACAAGGAAATTAAAAGAACCTCAAAAGTGTTTTAAATAGCAAATAGTTGATGTCTTTGTCAAGTGCAGAGACATAGCAATCAGAGAAACATATAAAGGGCAACACTCACTAGAATACAAATTCATTTGTAAAATATAGCAGAAAAGAATGGGCAGAAAGTTTTGAACCTTATAAACTTTTTTTGAACAGTAAAGACAAAAATAAATCTTCACAAAGCTTGGCATGAAACTCAGCTATGTGAGTAGAAGAACATTCTTGGATGAACCAGGTAGACTAGAAGAAATAGAAATAATATGAAACAAATCTATCAGCATTTCAATAACTTTATTTTCATGATCAGTGATAGAAAACACACTATGTTTGGTCTTTGACAATTCAGCTCTCCATATGCCATATGATTAAGTAGAAATGGTGCTTAAAAATATGTGATTGGGAAGTATGGCTAGACTAGGTCAAGTACACACAGAGGAAATTCATGCTAGAGGCAACATTGCAAGAAGATTGAAAGACCTCTTTACAAAAATAGGAATGGGGAAGGAGGAAAAAAATCAAGAACTCCAAAATTCAATCAAAGCAATATCCTTCACTCCCAAACCACATGCCTTCTTCATTTTAAGGAAGATTTTTATTAATATCACCTGTTCAGGTTATCCTTGATAAATTTATAAAAATAGAAATGGTGAATTTTTACAAATGAGCTTCTATTGCAAACTATATCCTTACAGTCACATAACTGATTACAGAAAATATCAAATAAAAAGTCCCACTGTATTTATTGTTTGTTGATTACAAAAATATATTTGACTTTGTGGTGTAAAATACTGTCTTTAAAGCTCTCAAACAGATTGTCATACATGTGTGTTAGGATCATTCAAGAGTTCTTAGTAAATATAACAACAATTGATAAATGTAATCAGAGATATTCCCATTGAACAACCCTGAAGTTTTTAATGATGAGAAAAACGTGAAATAAGGAGTTATACTATAACCAAAACTGTTCACCACAACTGTAAAAGGTATTTTGTACAAGATCCCAAGAGAAAGTCTAATAACCCAAAGTAATATGTCACACACATATTAATCAGTTTATAAAATGATTTATAACTTTATTAAGTTGAGCTAAAACAACACAAAAATGTAAGGACTGAATTTTTTTTATTGTTTTGGCTTGGCCTAATAAAGTCATAAATTATTTATAAACTGAGAAATTGCCTAAACAAAATATTTAAGATAGTCAAAATGTTTTGGCTTTTCAAGGTATCTTTGGTTTCAAACTCTGTTCTTGGGTTAAGGGGAACTCCTGAATGGTCAGTGTCTTTTCCAATGCTAATGGCTCAAGCCCCATTTCACTGTTTTCCCCCACGCCCCATAATCAACCAGCCAAGGTCAATTGATATCTCCTCAATATCATCAGTGTCAGTGACTAGCACCTTTCCCCCCCATCAATATAGTCAATCAACATTAAATATCTTTGAAAAAAAAGAATATTTCCTGGAAAGACATAGCAAGAAGCAAAGTATAAAAATATTGCTCTAAACTGTTTCATACTCTTCCACCTTGGTCCTTGTGGAAAGAAGGCTCAATCTTGAAGTGGTTACTGCCAAGCAATCTACATGCTATCGTCAGAGAAAGATCTAGAAAGACCAGAGTTTAAATGGAGACTGAAGCAATCTACATGCTACCGTTCTTTTTCATGTTTGGTTTTCTTTCTTTTTTCCCATTGTTCACTCCATCCTTATCCTTATGGGGTCAGGAAGAAGATGAAAAACTATTGAAGGAGACAGAAAAAGGTACTATAGAGAGGGAATAAAACCCAAAAGGTGGTGTCTCAGAAATGAAGAGAAGAGTACTCTAGAGAAGTGGCAGTCAGTAGTGTTGAATGTTATGTAGAGTCAAATTGGAGCAGAACTGAAGGAAAAGACCATTGAAATGGACATTCTAGAGCCTTCCTTCTGCTAGATTCTTTCCTATTTGTCCTGTAAACAGTTTGCTTTGAATATATTTGTTTGCATGTTGGGGAATCATGTTCCTCATCAGATAATAAACTTCTTGAGGTCAGGCAATGTCTTTTTCATCTTCTTGCATCCCCAGAATTTTAGTACAGTGCCTAGAACATAGAAGACACATAAAGTGTGTTTATTGGTTATTGTTTGATTGGTGATTAGGAAGAAACTGAAATCCTTTGAGAGAAAAATTTCAATAGAGTGGTAAAGGTGAAAACCTGATTGCAAGAGATTTAATAGGAGGTACGTATGTATAATCCATATCAAATTGCTTGCCTTCTTGATGATGCAGGGAGAGGAAAAAGAGAATTTGGAACTCAACATTGTTTTAAAAATGAATGTTAAAAATTGTCTTCACATGTAATTGGAAAAATGAATAAAATATGATAAAAAACAGAGTATAAAGTTATGATAAAAGTGGAACTATCTGATATAGATAATTTCATGTATGTCAGGTCACTCCCTTAAGGCAAGCAGCATCCCTTGTTATTGCAAAAACAAACATCCTAGTTAATCTTCTGGGATGTCATTTAGATGGGGATTTCTGTTTTCTCATTCTTGAAAAAAGTAACTGAATGAAGTTTGAGCTCAGACTTGCTATTGATTCAAATTAAAATTGAGTATGTTTGTATATTTGTGGTTTTATACTTTTTTTTGAGGAGGGAAGATAGGGCGATTGGGATTAAGTGACTTGCCTAAGGTCACATAGCTAGTAAGTGTCAAGTGTCTGAAGCTGGATTTGAACTCAGGTCCTCTGGACCCCAGGGCCAGTGTTCTATTCACTGTGCCACCTAGCTGCCCTGGTTGTATACTTTTTGAAGGGATTTTTGGTGTTGCCCCTTCTTTGGTATTACTGTAAAATATCAACCTACTGCATTCTGACCATGTTCTTATACAGTTCTCTTACCCCCTGTAACCCCTCCCTGGCCCTGATGGATATGCTTAATGATGTTTCTTCTTAGTCTTCTTAATCATTGTTCCAACTATTACATCTTTGCTGACTGGGGAAGGGGGAATTGGGGGGGGGCGTTTAAAAGGGCTGAAGTCCTCTAGGACCTTTCATGCCACTATCTTAATTAGAAATTCTGTTTTCTTTTTAAAAATTAAATGCTATAGAAGCACATCTTGTCCAAGCCATGATGAGCTCACACAACAGCTTCTGGGATTTTTTCAATTCTCTAAAGAGAATTTCTTCTAATGGAAGAAAATCCTTTTTTGTCCCAAGCATTGTGCTAACATGAGGTCAATACAAAAACACATAGCCTTACACCATTAAAAAAATCATCATAGCAAGGACTATATGTTTTTACACGCATGTGGATATACATGTTTTTCTGTTTTTAAGTTGTTCTTCAATGTGGCCTTGGTGACAAATTGGCAGCTACCCCAAGAATAGCTTATCTGAGTTCGAAAAGACTTATCAGTAGATTAGATAATGAACTTTTTGGTCACTGAAACTCACAAATATCACTTAATAAGTCATAGATTGGTTGCACACTATTTTTATGGAGAGCATTCACATACTGACAAAATCATGGATCTCTGAACTTTTGAAGAATTAATTGTATATGTGTATATTCATGCACGTTGCAGGCATATGCATTTGAGGAAAGAGACAATGTCTTATTCTTTATATTACCAATCAAGCAGGAGCTTGCACGTAGTAGGCACTCAAGTAACATCTTATAGACTCCCAGAATCTTTGTATGATGGACTGAACAAGTGGAGAAAAGGGAGCTGAGTTGCCCTTGGGATATTGTATAATGTTTTTAACGACTCAGAGCTTCTTCCTGAAGTAATGACTTTTAAAAATCAATATTCTTCTGGTGAATGTGCCTTCTAATAGGGAATGTTAGAAAGTGTCATATTCCAGATATGGAATATGACAATCTCAGAAGGATTAAAATTGCAGTCATGCGAAGGGAAGTGATTGGGCTATAACATATCACTAGAAAAATTGCACAAGAGTTGAAGCATATAGGAAGTCGTCAGAGAGATGTGTGACCAGAAAATTACAGCAAGATGATTGTGTATAGTCAAACATTACTACTAAAAAAAACCATAGCTTTGACTATATGGCAAGGTGATGTCTCTGCTTTTTAGTATGCTATACAGATTTACCATAACTTTCCTTCCAAGGAGTAAGCATCTTTTAATTTCATGGCTGCAGTCACCATCTGCAGTGATATTTGAGCCCAAGAATATAAAATCTGACATTACTTTTATTTCTTCTCTATTTGCCAGGAAATGATGGGACCAGCTGCCATGATCTGAGGGGTTTTTTTAATGTTAAGCTTCAAGCTGACTTTTATCCTCTTCTCTTTCACCCTGATCAAGAGACTTCTTAATTCTACTTCACTTTCTGCCATCAGAGTGGTATTGTCTGCATATCATACAAAGATTCTGGGAGTCTATAAGATGTTACTTGAGTGCCTACTATGTGCAAGCTCCTGCTTGGTTGGTAATATAAAGAATAAGACATTGTCTCTTTCCTCAGGGAACTCAAATGCATATGCCTGCAATGTGCATGAATATACACATATACAATTAATTCTTCAAAAGTTCAGAGATCCATGATTTTGTCAGTATGTGAACTCTCTCCATAATTGATATTTCTCCCAGTGATCTGAATTCTGGCTTTTGATTCATCCATCCTGACATTTCATATGATCTACTCTTCATATAAGTCAAATAAATAAGGTGACAATGTATAGCCTTGTCTTACTCCCTTCCCAATCTTAAAGCAATCAGGTGTTCCATGTTTATGTCTAACAGTTGGATCTTGACCTACATACAGGTTTCTCAGGAAATAGGTGAGATCATCTGATACTCCTATCTCTTTAAAGACTTGCCACATTTTTTTGTGATCCACACAGTCAAGGGCTTTAGAATGAAGGAGAAGTAGATGTTTTTTTTTTTTCTTGCTTTCCCCATAATCCAGCAAATGTTGGCAATTTGGATTCTAATTCCTCTCCCTCTTTGAAAACCAGCCTGTACTTCTGGTAATTCTCCATTCACATATTACTGACACCTAAGTCCTAGAATCTTAAGCATATTGCAGTTGTTCAGTTATTTGAACATTCTTTGGCACTGTCCTTCTTTAGGATTGGGATGTAAACTGATCTTTTCCAATTCAGTGACCACTGTAGAATTTTTCCAATTTTGTTAGTATATTGAGTGAAGCATTTTAATAGAACGATTTTTAAAACTAGCTCAGTTACAAGTCTGTCACTTCCACTGACATTATTGTTAGCAATTTCCCCAAGGCCCATTTGACTTCATTCCATAACACGTATGCTTCTCAATCAGTAACCACACAACGGTGGTTTTTGGTGATGTTAAGATCTTTCTTGTATGGTTCTTCTGTGCATCCCTGCCTCTTCTTTTTAATCTCTTATTTTTCCGTTAAGTCCCTACCATGTTTGTCTTTATCATACCCATTTTTGCATGAAATAGTTCCTTGATATGTCCAATTTTCCTTAAGAGATCTCTTGGCTTTCCTATTCTATTGTTTTCTTCTATTTCTTTGCATTGCTCGTTTAAGAAAGCCTTCTTGTCTCTCTTTGGTATTCTCTGGAATTTTGCATTCGGTTGGGTACATCTTTCACTTTGTCCTTTGCCCCTTGCTTTCCTTCTTTCATCAGCTATTCGGAAAGCCTCATCAGACAGCCATTTTACTTTCTTGCTCTTCTTTTTCTTTGGTATGTTCTTTCTTGTTGCCTCCTGGACAATATTGCAAACCTCTGTTCATAGTTCTTCAGGTATTCCATCTCCCAGATCTAATCCCTTAAATCTATTCA
>JAQQSW010004345.1:0-14460 GCA_028646575.1 Pseudocheirus occidentalis
TCGACTTTTTAAGGCATTCTTCTCATTGGCTTTCTGGGCTTCTTTTGCCATTTGAGTTAGTCTGTTTTTTAATTTGTTTTTTTCAGTCAGGTTGTTGACTCTCTTTTCATGATTTTCTTGCATCATTCTCATTTCTCTTCCCAATTTTCCCTCCACTTCTCTTATTTGGTTTTCAAAATCCTTCTTAAGCTGATCTGTGGTTTGTAACCAGGCTACATTTTTCTTGGAATGCTTTTTACAGGAGTTATGACTGTGTTGTCTTCCCCCTGTTCCATGCTTTGATCCTCTTTGTCCCCAAAAATGGAATCTAAAATTGGATGGCTGTGCTTGCTTTGCTTCCTTTGCTTGCTCATGTTGCCAGTCAATTACTTGACTTTTGAGGTCTTTGTCACAGTAGAACTCTTTCCAGGGGGGAGAGCTTTGTCCCAAATTGCTGGGGTTTTCTCAGCTGCTGGAGCTATTAGGAGGCCGCCATCTCTACAGCCCCCACCAGCTTTGGCTCACTGGTCACACACCACAGGATCACCACCCAAGACCACAATCCCAATCCAGCCAGGTTAAGGTGAGAGCACTTAGCCTCTGAGTGATCACTTGGCCCCCCTGCAGTCTGCAGGCCAGGAGCTCTGAAGCAGCCATGTGGAGGCAGCTTTGGGCCAGCACTTCCACCACTTCTGGCTCTGGGGGCAAAAGGCCAGACCCACTCATCTGTCCCCACCAAATTCCGCTGAGTTCCACTGACTTTTTCCTTTGTCTTTGGTATTTATGGGTTGACAGTACTGGAAACTGCCACTGCTACTAGTGATCCACTCTCCTGAATGCTCCAGCCAGATTGGTCAGGTCCTGGGGCTATAACTGCAGGTTCGTGCCAGGCTTGTCGCAGCTCCTAGTGTGCTGCGATGAACCCTTCCTGTCCACCTGCTGGGCTGCCTTCAGTGGAAGCTTTGTTTCTCTGTTCCTTTGGGGGTTCTGGAGCTCTAAAATAATATGTGTAACTTCTAAGAACTTTATCATTATTAAGGCAGTTAGAAGAAATATGAATATGAGTTGAATGTGATGGGATGATTTCTAAAAAATAAAATTAAAGGGCTAGAAAGAGGAATGCTGTGGGATAAGGGAAAAAGGAGAGATAGAATAGGGTATATTATCTTACATCAAAGAGGCACAAAAGATCTTGTACAGTGGAGGGGAAAATGGGGAAGTGGATGGTGGTGGACACTGGCTCAAAGAGGGAATAACATACACTCTCATTTGGAAATCTATCTTAACCTACAGGAGTGTTGGAGGAGAAGGGGATAAGAAAGCAGGTAGTGCACTGATAGAAGGGAAGGCAGATTTGAGGAGGTGGTAGTCAGAAGGAAAACATTTTTGAGTATGGATAGGGTGAAAGGAGAAAGAGTGTAAGATTAACCGGTAGGGAATAGGACGGAGAGAAATACAAAATAACCATAGGTATGAAAAAACTTTATAGCAAGTTTCTCTGATAAAGGCCTGATCTCTCAAATATATGGAGAACTGGATCGAATTTATAAAAATAAGAGCCATTGCCCAAATGATAAATGATCAAAGTACATGAAGAGGCAGTATTCATATGAAGTAATCTGCAGTCATATGAAAAAATGCTCATTAAATTACTATTAATCAGAGGAATGCAAATTAAAGCATCTTTGAAGTACCGTCCCATACCTATCTATTTAATTGGCTAATAAGACAGAAAAGGAAAATGACAAATATTGGAAGGGATGTGGGAAAATTGAGACACTTATTCACTGTCAGTGGAATTATGAACTGATTGAACCATTTTGGAGAGCAATTTGAAACTATGCCCAAAGGGATATAAAATCCTATGACCCAGCAGTGCCATTACTAGATCCGTATCCTAAAGAGATTTTTTTTTAAAAAGGAGGACCTATATGTACACAAATATTTATAGCAGCTCTTTTATTGGCAAAAAAATTGTAAATTGAGCAGATGTCCATCAATTAGGCAATGTGGCTGAACAAATAGTGGTATATGATTGTGATGAATAGTATTGTACTATAAGAAATGGTGAGCAGGATGCTCTTAGGAAAATCTGGGAAGATTTACATAAGCCCATACAAAGTGAAATGAGTAGAACCAGGTGAACATTGTACACAGTTAACAGGAATATTATAAGATGGTCAACTGTGAGTGACTTAGCTATTCTAAGCAATACAGTGATTCAAGACAATTCCAAAGGACTTATGATGAAAAAATGGTATCCATCTCCTGAGAAAGAACTGATGGAATCTGAATGCAGACAGAAGCACCATTTTTTGGAACTTTCTTTTTCTTAGGAGTTTTTTTTTTTCAGTCCGTGTTTTCTTTCACAATCTTCCTAACGCACATATATAACCTATATCAAATTGCTTCCCTTTTCTATGAAGGAGGGAGAGGACAGAGGGAAAAAGAGAATTTGGAACTCTCAATTTTATAAAATGAATGTTAAAAATTATTTTTACAATGTAATTGGGAGAAAATACAATGTTACATATATTTTTAATGTTGTTACTTAGGGCATTTTCATGTGACTATAGATAACTTTGATTTCTCCTTTTGAAAACTGTGTCTTTATATCCTTTGACCATTTTTCAATTGGGGAATGGCTCTTATTTTTTATAAATTTGACTCAGTTCCAATAGATATTGGAACTAAATATATACTGAAATATATTCATTGTATATTTGAGAAGTGAAGCTTTTATCAGAAAAACTTGCTGCAAAAAATTTTGGTATTACTTCATTGTCTTTGGTAACTTTTAGCATAAGGTAGTTTTCCTGATTATTTCTTTTAATTAGGTCTATTTTTACTTTTGCTCTCTGTCTGAAATCATAATTGCTACCCCTGCTTTTTTTTTTTACTTCAGCTGAAGCATATTAGATTCTGCTCCCTTTCTTTGAACTCTGTATGTGTCTTTCTTTTTCAAGTGTGTCTCTTGTAAACAACATATTGTTGGATTCTCATTTCTAATCCATTCTGTTATTTGCTTCTGTTTTATGGGTGAGCTCTTCTCATTGACGTTCAGTTATGATTTCTAACTTCCATCCTATTTTCTTCTGTTTCTTCTTCATTCTCTTCCTTTTTATCTTATCTCTCCTCAAAAGTCTATTTTGCTTCTTGCCACCATCTCCCTTAATCTGCTTTCCATTTTATCATTCTCTCCCCCTGTCTTTATCCCCTTTCCTTCCTATTTTCCTCTTGGATAGGTTACATTTCTGTACACAATTGAGTGTGAATATATATTCTTCATTCTTTGAACCAATTCCAGTAAGAGAGAAGTTCAAGCACTGACCACTACTCCCTTCTTTTTCCCCTCCTTTGTAATAGCTCTTTCTTACATGCTTCTTTTATGTGAGAAAATTTTCCCCATTCTCTCTGTCTTCCCCCATGTCCCAGTGCATCCCCTTTTCTCACTCCTTTTTTTTAGATAATTTCAATATAAACAATTCACACCTATACCCTCTCTCTATGTAAACTCCTTCTAACTGCCCTAATAATGATAAATTCCTTAGTTGTTGACATGTACCATCTTCCCATATAGGAATGTAAACTGTTGAACTTGGTGTCTCCTATGATTACTCTCATACTTGGTTTGTTTGTTTGTTTGTTTTTGCCTCTCTTAAGCCTTGTGTTTGAATGTCAAATTTTCTATTTAGCTCTGGTCTTCTCATCAAGAATACTTGAAAGTTCTCTATTTCATTAAATATCCATTACTCCCCCCCCCCCACCCCGAGAGATTACATTCCCTTTTACTGGGTAGGTGATTCTTGGTTGTAATCCTAACTCCTTTGCCTTCCAAAATATCATATTCCAAGCCCTATGCCTTTTTAATGTGAAAGTCACTAAATCTTCTGTGATTCTACTTGTTGGCTATGCAATATTTGAATTGTTTCTTTCTTGCTGCATGAAATATTTTCTCTTTGATCTAGCAACTCTAGATTTTGACTATAATATTCCTGTAAGTTTTCATTTTGGGATCTCTTTCATGAGGTGATCAGTGGATTCTTTTTATTTCTGTTTTACCTCCTGGATCTAAGATATTAGGGCAGTTTTCCTTGTTAATTTCTTGATTGTGATTTTATACTTTTTCTTCGGTCATGGCTTTCAGGTAGTCCAAGACTTCTTTTTATTTTTTAAAAATTATTCAGCATTTAGTATGCTATTTTTCCTCAATGACATGTAACAGCAAATTTTTCTACATTCATTTTTTAAAACTCTGAGTTCCAAATTCTTTCTTCCCATCCCACTCCTCTTATTGAGAAGGCAAGTAATTTGATACAGGTTATATATGTGTAATCATGTAAAGCATATTTCCATATTAGTCATCTTGCGAAATAAAACACAAACAAAAAAAGGTCAACCTCAAGAAAAAAAATTTTTTTAAGTATGCTTCAGTCTGTATTCAGACACCATCAATTCTTTCTCTGTGAATGGATAGCATTTTTCATCATAAGTCCTTCAGTATTATTATGGATCACTTTATTGCTGAGAATAGCTGTCATTCACAGCTAATCATCTTACAATATTGCTATTACTTTGTACACAATACATTTCACTTTAGTCTTTCCAGGTTTTTCTGAGAGCATCCTGCTAATCATTTCTTATAGCACAAAATAGTATTCTATCATAGTCACATAATAAGGTATTATTTTCTTCAGTATTTTTTGTGAGTTTTACCAATTTCTTGAGTCTTTTTTCATACTTTTCTTGCATCAATCTCATTTCTCTTCCAAATTTTTCCTCTTCCATTCTTATCACTTCTTTTAACTCTTCTAGAAATTCTTGTTGGAATTGGGTCCAATTAGCATTTTTCTTTGAGGCTTTAAACTTAAATCAAAGGAACTTGGAAATAATAAGTCATCACTACGGGATCAATTTTCAGATAAGACATATGGGTTGCCAGAGATGTACAACTGTAAAACAAACCAAAAAACCTCCATGCATCAGTCTTTCAGACTGACTGCATTTCTACTCAGTATAACATAGGTTCTTGGTTAAGGGTCTCTTAGAAGCAGGGAAGGGTGGTCCAGTTTCCTAGCCACAATACAATAAGGTTTTCTCCCAATTCCCACCATTGAATAAACTTTTTTCACAAGACAGAATTTGAACTAGACCCATAATTGAATAGAAACTGAGCTAGCTCCAGAATTGAGTCACAAGAATGAGTCAATGTGGTTCATTCAATTCCCATAATTCACCATTTGCTGCCCTAATCCCTTCAATTCCCTCCTGTGTGTGTGTATACACATTCACACGCACATACACAAGTATGTATGTATGTATGTATGTATGTATAAGAGTCCTCCATAGATGTCAGTGGATGATCCTATGACTGCCATTCAGTTCTCAACAATTTTGTGATTGACCATTCATTGAAATAAATTAATGACACATAATTTTTACAGGACTTCTCCTTCACATTCTTTAAGTGTCTCTTCTTTACAACAACGCTGTCAACAACTAGCAAAGCCCAAGTATTCAGGCCGTCGCTCAAAGCAAGCACGAATGAAGATTGCAAAAATGAGAAGAGCTTATACAAAGGAACAGGAGAAAAATGTGGAAGTAAGTTCAGACTGTAGAATGAGTTGGAAAAATGTTTAATCTGCCTATAGATACAGTTGCTCAGGAAATTCTACTCATTTTCTTTATCTTTAGGTTTATTCAGAAGCATTTATGTGGTGAGTATCTTTGACAGCATGGAAGCTATTTTCATTTTGGTAAAAATAATTTTTTTTGCCTTTTTTTTTTTTTTGGAGGGCAATTGGGGTTAAGTGACTTGCCCAAAGTCATACGGCTGGTGAGTGTTTCAAGTGTCTGAGGTCAGATTTGAATTCAAGTCCTCCTGACTCCAGGGCCGGTGCTCCATTCACTGTACCACCTAGCCACCCCTAAAAACACATTTTTGAAAACTGTTAACATGCTATTCGCTGTTCTAAAAAACATCAATTACTTAACTCTGCAAAAGAAACTCCTTCTTTGAGAATGTGCCCTTTTCTGATGTGCTGCTGCTATGAAGTCCATTTATTACAGTCTAGTATTAGTAGGAAAAGAATATTTTTTTGAACTGAAGAGCACTGTCCTGGCTCTGCCTCAACATTTGTAGCAGAAAACTATTATACTTAAATATCAACACTTGTGATTCAGCATCTCTGTTCATATTCTTCCCAAGATGCAAGTAACTTCCATTTGAATTTATTTCAGGGCTACAGTAAATATCACATTAACAATAAAAAACAATTTCTTTTATTTCTAATTTAACCAGGAACCAAATACACAAAAAACAAATGAAAAAAATCAGCATCGTATTGTTATTATTACTCCATCTTATGAAATTTTGGGAGTTAACACACCACCTTCAGATGATGAGTTGGAGCAAGAAGCAAAGGAATTATTTACTTGGACCAAAGAGCTACGTCTTGATAGCCTATAGTTAATTAACAAAATAATCCATACCTTTAAATATATAAATGATTACTAGAAGTAATAACAAATACAGGTATGTAGATTTTGCTCCTAACCCAATATAAGTGGTAAGTTTTCTAAGCAGTACTTTGTGCTATAAACAGAAATGTTCCTGTCCATAAGAATTTGAATAAAAATAAATACTTTAATGGATGTGGTAAAATGTTGCATGGTTTTATATGATTAATGATGACTGACACAATTCTTGGAATATTAATCAGTTTTGTTGTTCTATCATTTTCTTTAAATACCCAAGCATTCCTTGGTTTGCATAAAGAATAGATTTCACAGAATATTACCTATTTCATGGTTTGCCCAATACGGCAGCAGTAGGAATAATATGACCTGCAAGGTCATTACTGAGAATGTTTAATACTGTTACATATTCTCTTTGGATATTTTTTCAAATATAAAATTGAAAATTGTTTTGAACAAATAACATTTTAAACTTTTTAAACTTTTAAATTCAGGCACTTAGGGAACTATTGACAATGACAAAAACTTTTCTATGATTCTTATCTAGTGTAAAATATCTGTTTTTCCCAATGGCTGGCATTAATGAACCAAAAATAATTATATGATAACCATTTCTGAAACAACAGACTTAATTTCCATTTTGATGAACATTTAAAATGTATTAATTTGATTTAGAAGTTTTGGTCAAAAGAAGCTAGTTGTATAGTCACATAAAAGAATTTCATCTGCTCCTAAAAAGATCCTAATAATAATACTGCTGTTAATTGGTATTCTTTCCATGGTAAAACACTATGGGAACTTAGTATGGACATTTCACACTCATATCATATCCACAAAGTGATACACTATCCCATGGAGTTTAGAACTGTATTAGATAAAAGTTGAACTTGAAAGAATTAGAGATTTTTCTTATCTCTTTGTCTTCTTATCGCATTACTTCATTAAACTGAGAAGTATCTCCATCATCCAAACCAATTGCAAATAATAATCAGGAGTCAGATGCAGTAATGAAGCCCAGAAACATGACTGTTAAGCTGAAATAACTAAATGAATCTCATTTCCCATTCAATTCAGTAATAAATTATTAAGTGCCAAGTATCATTGGTTTTATCATAACATCTCTCAAACCCATACCCTTGGCGGTGGGTAGGTGGCACAGTGAATAGAGCACCTACTCTGAAGTGAGGAGGACCTGAGTTCAAATCCGGCCTCAGACACTTGACACGTGCACTAGCTGTATGACCCTGGGCAAGTCACTTAACCCCAGTTGCCTTGCCTTCTCTCCTCAAAACAAAATATCATACTCTTCTCTTCACTCACACAGCTACTACCCTAGTTTAGACCCTCTTACCATAATATTAGAATAGTCTTCTCTAGTTGGTCTCCTGGCTTTCCTTCTTTGCTCCTTTCCAATTCATCCTTCACACATTTGCTAAAATAATCTTTGTAAGCACAAGTCTTAAAATATATTTACTATAGTAAAAATCTACCATGGCTTATTAATAAAAATAAATCCTCAGTTGACATAGTAGGTAGCCAGGGGAGACTTTATTTATTCCAACGTGTGCTGGAGCTTTCCTCAAAACAAAGAGCAGTTGACAGTTTATTGACTTGTCTTGACAATGATTTGCTCATTTTAAAGGATTTAAAGGATTTGTGGGCAATCAGTTATTGTGCTCAATCAGTCTGGAAGACTCCATTTTTAAAACCTTGTTTAAAACATCCCTGAGTACTTGGCACTTACTTCAGATGGAGGTGGGCATGCACTATGATACCTGAATATACGGCCCATAAGCCATATATGAGCACGGCATATGAGCATGGCAGAGGTGCATGCTCACCAACCCCATCTCCTCACTTGAAACCTGGACCAATCAAAATAGCTTTGCCCTTATATGGAAGATACTCCTGTCTGTAAAAAGGCAGACCCCAGCTCTGATGGGCACTGGCCCTCTCAAGCTTTTTTGCCTTGATGTTGAATAAGCCTTTTTTAAGTTACTGAGTTTACCTCATTAATCAAGGTAAAGGCCTAAACAAGGATTTCTTTTAGTTGAATCAACAAAGGGACATTCTTATATATTAGCAGGGAGGAATTCTTTGATAGGGTCAAAACGATTGGAATGTTTTAGGAAAGTAACCCCATTTCAGAGAATAAACTAGAAAGAGACATTTTCCCTAGAGTTAGGAAGAACATATTTCAGAGGGTTCATAAGGAGGATAGGTTAGGATCCTACAAACTAAAATCCTACAGGAAAAGTTGGTCCAGAAGGATAGGAAGCTCTCAAGAATGAAATTCTGAAGAGACAAAAGGTGAGTTGCGTGAAGAGGGTGATGTGAATGAATGTATGAATGAATGAATAAATGAAAAGGCATTAATTACGTGCCAGGCACTGTACTAGGTACTAGAATCACAAATACAAAAATGCCGTCAAGGAACTTTCAACACATTGCCTTTATTACCATTCCCAAAACTGGGGGGAGTGGATATGGGGAGAGAAGGAGGAGTACATGTATGGCAGTATGGCATAAGGATGGCTGGAAAACAGCAGAGTGAGTTCTGGGTCTAGACATATGGAGATTTTTTTAGGGGGGGAGGGCAATTGGGGTTAAGTGACTTGCCCAAGGTCACACAGCTAGTAAGTGTGTCAAATGTCTGAGGCTGGATTTGAATTCAGGTCCTCCTGACTCCAGGGCCAGTGCTCTACTCACTGGGCCACCTAGCCACCCCCATATGGAGAATTCTTAACAATCAGCAGCCCAAGACCCTAGAGTAGGGGTTGGTGTACTGAGTCAAAAGCCAGAGCCATGGCTTGGTATGAAGATGACTAAACTTGAGATTAGGCTAGATAAAGAGAACTTTCACCTATCAGGAGCCCAGGCCCTAAGGTGAGAGCTATAGTGCAAAAGGAATTCACATTTTTAAAGGACAGGAACAAATGAAATTGCCAAAATGGCAGAATAAGGGTAAGCAGTACGTAATCCAGCTCTCCCCTACACTCCATTAAAGATCTGAGACCTCAAAAGTGGAACAATCCAAAGAGAAAACAGCAAAGTCATTTTTCCAGCTTGGGCTTGATTAGGATCAAAAGCCAGCCAGCTACTATGTGACCCAGAGCTGAGCTGCAAATTCAGTGTAGATTTAGGAGGCAGTGGGGTTAATCTGCAGCTGTCCTCCAAGGCAGGAAGTGGTTGTGGGCTCAGTAAGGATAGGCCCTGACCCTGTGTCCCTTGGGAGGGCAGCAGAAAAAAAGCCTCCACCTTTGTCACTGTGATTCCAGTATTGGGTTGCACATTCAGCATGAACTAAGGCAAAGATCTGTACTGAGGAGTGCTGACCTGTTACAGCTGTGTGCCAAGGCAGTGAGTGGTTGAAAAGGCAACTCAGACCTGGCCTGAAGTGTGGACTGGGCAAGGAGTAGAAACAGAAAGGACAGTGGCTATGTGGCACTGAGGTCAGAATGGGGTTGCAGATGGTCCACACACTGGGGCTAGGGCCTGCATCTGAGTCAGTCAATAAACATTAAGTACCTACTATGTACCAGGCACTGTGCTAAGCACTGGAAATCCAAATAGAGGAAAAAAAATCCCCTCAAGGAGCTTGCACTCTAATGGAGGAAAACAATACATAAAAAGAAGCTGAAAAGGAAGAGGGCAGGGGAGGGAAGGTACCTGGTGCAGGAGCATGATGAAGCCAAAGGAGTACATCCTTCTGAATAAGATGGCTGGCTTGGTCACCTTCATTAAATGGAGGTTCTGGGATGAGCTCTCTGTCCTTTAATAAGAGGGGCTCAGAGAAAAGGGTATTTGATGAAATGTGAGTTTCAGAACTAATGTGATTTTGCCGGGTACAGACGTTCCTGGGGCATGATGAAGTCAGAGGAGTACAGCTGGATGGGAGATGAAGTATGAATGCCCAGGGGTAGGGAGCTCAGACCAAGGGGGTGTGTGGTAGCTCTAAACCTACAGAACCTTCAAGTATGGTGACAGAACCTGGGACCAACAGCAGAAATCTACTAGAGCTCCTACTACTGCAAGCTTACAGCTATGCCACCAAGTCTCAAATCAGGATCAGCAGCTGGCAAGGCTCAGATGAAGTGGTCGGTGATCAGATTTAGTCTTAGACCAGACCACTAGCATGCTGAAAAATGGCAGAATGCAAGTGCCTAGGCAGAGCTACCCCTGGGATTCATGAACACATCATACCTTAGAGATACAAATCATAACCAAGTAAGAACCAGATGTTCCCTCCAGAAGTATGAAGAGTCTGATCCTAATAAAGCATCTCAACTTCTTGTAAGACTGGAAGAATGAGAAAGTAAAGATTCCCATGATAAAGGGTTATTACAGTACCAGCACTCAGAGCCAGAAGAGAATTATTCCAAAACATCTATAAGCAAAGCCTCTAAAGAACAACACAGCTTTCTCACAGAGTCAACTAGTATTCCTGGAAGGAATGAAATTTTAAAACCATTTAAGATGATATAAAGAAATGGGCAAATTACTTAATCTCTCTCTGCCAGTTTCCTCACCTGTAAAATGGGGCTAATATGTAGAGGTGTGCTGGAGTCAGTTTGTACCACTCAAGAGAGCCAACTGTTACCATGAATCAGGCTTATTGTTTTGTTAATTTTCTAGATTTAAGAAAGTAAAATGGATAAAATATTACTAAGGCAGATTAAATTTAAAAATATGTTGTGCATATTATGGAGAGACAAGTGTTAAAACAGTTTACCATCATATCCCTGAAGCAACCTCCCAGGGTTGTTGTGAGCATCAAGCAATATAACATAGATGAAAAACTTTAAGTGCTAGATAATTGCTAGCTATTAGTGTGATTATGAAATAACACTAGAACAAAGAATTGGGAAAGACATAAAAGCCTTGAAGGAAATACTTGGAAGGAAAATTAACAGCATAGTACAAGAGGTACAAAATCTTTCGCAATTAACATACTCCCTGAAAATTAGAATGCATGAAATAGAAGTTAATAACACTATAAGACAAAAATATTAAAACAAAGTCAAAAGACTGAAAAAAAGAAAGCGCAAGTATCTCCTATCCAAACAATTGGCCTGCAAAACTGACTTGGATTTGAGAATTGGGCCTCCTGGAAACTGGAAGAAAAACAAAAAGCCTGGATATATATTTTAAGAAATCATGAAAGAAAACTGCCCAGATCCATTAGAAACAAATGGGCAAAGCAAAAATAAAACTTACCTTTCACCTCCTTAAAAGAAACCCCCAAATGGAAAACTCCCAGGAATATCATGGCTAAAATACAGGAGGAAAATATTATTGCCAAGTAAAAAGAATGAAAAAGTTCAACTCCCAAAGAGCCACAGTCAGGATAATACAAGATTTAGTAGCTAACCTATAAAAGAGCAGAGAACTTGGAATATATTTCAAAAGCCAAAAAATATTGGGCTTACAACCAAGTATAACTTATACAACAAAACAATATAATCATACAGGGTTGGAAAAGGCATTTTAAAGATAATTTTCTTTCTGATGAAAAGACCAGAGCTTGAGTAGGAGAAACTTTGAAATACAAACACATGAATCAAGAGAAACATACATGGATTAAGTGTTTAGTTTCCAATAGGAGATACTGAGTCGTAGAAGAAATTAGAGGGCCTGGGGTAGTGGTTTTGTTTTGATGATCTTTTCTTAGAGGAAGAATGAAAAGGAAGAAAAGCAATAGGGATGAAAAGAGGAAGGAGGTAGAGAATGGGGAACATGTATTAATAGGGGCACACAATGAAAAGTTTATGCGGTGAAAGATGGGACTTCAAATCTGACCTCAAACACTACTAGCTGTGTGATCCTGGGCAAGTCACTAACCTTATTTGCCTCAGTTTCTTCACCTGTAAAATTAGCTAGAGAAAGAAATGGCAAATCATTCTAGTATCTTTGACAAGGAAACCCCAAACAGGATCACAGAGTCAGAAATGACTGAACAATAACTATAAGAGAGTAACAAGTGATTATCAAATGGGAATTTAAAAGACCATGCATATTCTCAGTTATGTGTAGCACTTCTACCAAAAATGGTCATGTATTCAGCATAAAAAGATCACAAACAGATTGGAATTTTAAATACATCCTTTACTAACCACATTGTAATAATTCCAATAAAAATTATATTAAAGGGTATTGAAGAAAGAATTTTTAAAATGATTAAATTTAATCCTAAAGAATTGGTGGGTCAAAGAAAAAAATCATAGAAACAGATAATTTCATTAAAATAATAATAATAGGGAGACAATATACCAAAATTTTGGGAATACAGTCAAAGCAGCCCTTAGGGACAACATTTTTTATAACTGGAGTATGTGAGAAAAAGGAGTCAGGGAGAATGAAAGGAGAACCAGCATTTCATGAACTTTATATCAAAAGAAATGAATAGTCATAGATTATAGCTGGAAGAGTCCTTTGAGATCATCTAGTTCAACTTCTTCATTTTATAGAAAAAAAAAAAACCTAAAGTCTTGAGGGATCAAGCAAGTGTCCAAGTTGCACAGGCAGTATTGGGAGTGTCAGAGTGTGCAAAGACCAGGTCCTTTGGCTCTAAATCTGCTGCTCTTTTCATATTAGGTTATAGATTTAGATATACTCCAACCCTTGCCATTTTGCAGAACAGGAAATTGAGACCCAAAAAGGTTAAGTGATTTGCCTAAGGACACACTAAAAGTAACAGAGTCCAGATTGAAACCCAGGGCCTCTGACTCCCAAACCTCCCATCTCTTTTCCCCCATACCATACAGCTTCCCAATATTGACACACATGCACACACTTGGAATCAAATCCAGGCCTCCCACATGACAGGCATGAATACTATTACTGAGTTGGCAAAGACTTAATCACAGGAAAATAAACTTCAAACTGAGAGGAGAGGATAAAGAACAGATTAAAAAAGAAAGAGAATGTAAGAACCAGTGATCAGTGGTCTGGGTTAGGTGAAAAAGGAGAGTGAAGGACCAAGAGGAAAAAGTATAAATGAACACGAGCAAGAAAAAGAAATTGTCTTTACAAATATAAATACAAATGGCGTAAACTCATACATAAAAGATGACAGGAAAATGTGTTAGAAAGGAAGAACTAACAATATGTTGCTTATGTGAAACACAAAACAAAAGACACTTAAAATAAGGGACTGAGAGAGAATTTATGTCTTGGGTAAATTACATAAAACAGAGGTAGCAATCATCTCAGAAATGGCAACAGCAAAAATATATGTGGTTAAAAGGAATAAACAAGGATATTATGTTTAAAGGCACCAATAAGGAAAAATGTCTAAATTAATTATATCAACTTTTATGTTTGTGTGTGTATGTGTGCATCAAATGGCTTAGTATAAATATTTAAAGAAAAAGCTAATAAAATAACAGGAAAAAATATAGATGGTGAGCTATAATATTTTGGGGGACCTCAATATATACCCTTTTCAAATCTCAACAAAGATAAATATGAAGTCCTGAATAACATTTTAGATATATTTTTATATGATAGTTTGCTAGTAATTAATGAATATGAATAAAAAGGAATATGTATTTTCTCAGCTGTACCAACTTTATTAAAAACTGAGCTTGGATATTGGAATTTCATAAATACAGAAAAGCAAAAATACTATCTTTTACTGGCCACAACCCATACAAAAAAATTATAGGAAGATACTATATCCCATTTTTCTCTGTCTTTATCAGATCTCAGAGTATTATGCTCAGTTTTGCAACCTAAAGAATATGTAATGGAGGACAAACCAGTATGCAAAGGGCCTTGAATCCATAACATATAAAAATCCATTGAAGAAAATTGGCATATTTATCTTGGAGAAGAAAAGTCTCATGGGGGAGGAATGTAACAGCTATCTTCAGGTATTTGAAAGACTATCATGTAGAGTAGGGATTAGACCTGGGTTTGTTTTTTTTTTAGCTCGAGAGAACAAAACTGAGACTAATGATCAATAAGGATCAATTGAATACGAAGGGACGATACTTTAAAAGG
>JAQQSW010004346.1:0-14460 GCA_028646575.1 Pseudocheirus occidentalis
CACTTGCTCCACTCTAATTCTGAAGGAATTATTCTCTTAAAAATGGCATCTTTTAACTCGACGAAGTTCCCTTTCAATTGTTTCTGGACCTATTCCAAAATAGCATCCCTGGAGGATGAGTGCCACTGTTCAGGTGGCAAGCCACCCATCTCCCTCTTAGCCATGTCCCACTGGCTTGTAGCAAAAGGGACAGAGATGCTCTTCAGGCTATGGCTACCTCTGCAGCTGTCTTAGCCCAGACTGGTTAGGGGAGGAGGGAAGGGAAGGTTCCCAGTTAAACCTGGCTTGGGGGTTAAACTCTAATTTTGAGAAAGATGTTTTTTAACCATAAAAAATAAACTTACTCATATAATCCTGGATCTGCTGTACCCTCATTGACATAATCAGAATGGTTAAATAGTAGTCTTTAAAATGTGGGGAGAGATTTTTGTAACAAAAGAAAATATGGCATATTTTACTTGAATATTTTTCCATTTTGAAAAAATTCCTAAGCCAGATTCCCCACTGCAACTCACTTTACATCTGGTTGTTGTTTTTTTTTTCCCTACCCACATTTACTTCAGTCTACAGTCTGAAGAATTTGTTATACGTGTTAGAGGGAGCTATAAGATAATGCACAGAGAGCTGGCTTCAGAGCCAGGAAGACCCAGATTCATATCCTACCTGTGTCGCTTTAGGCATTTAACCTCCCTTCTCTAAGCAATTCTCTAAGATTGTAATTTGCAATGAAAGTGTTGATCTGCATTGGTAGAGGGAGTTTGCGCATCTAAGAAATCCCTATATCAATGAAATTCCAAGTGTATTATGTATACATGGTTCCATATGAAATACATCACCTAGCCAAAAAAATTCAGTACAGAGAAGGGAGTAAGTAGAAGATTTCTCTAATTCTCGGAATTCTTTGTCTTCTTGTAGTACCTTCCTCCCAGGGTTGTTGGGTGGATCAGATGAATTAATATTTGTAAAGCACTTGAGCAGTACCTGGCTTATAGTAGGAACCTAAGAAATACTAGTTTCCTTTTGTCCTTCTTTCCTTTCTTGCCCCCTCCCTCACTCCCTTCCTTCCTTTCCTCTCTCTCTGTCTTTGTAAAATCCCATGTTTTCTCCCTTACAGAGAATGATTCCTTCTGTGATTATTTCTACTTTATCATATCATCTTTCTGCCTGCCTGCTTGTCTGTCTGTCTGTCTGTCTATCTATCTATCTATCTATCTATCCATCCATCTATCTGTGGTTCAGTCGATAGAACACTGGGCCCAGAGTCAGGAAGACCTGAATTCAAATGTAACCCCATACACTTACTAGCCATGTGACCCTGAGTGAGTCACTTAATCTCTTTTTGCCTTAATCCCCTGGAGAATGAAATGGCAAACCACTCCAGTATCTTTGCCAAGAAAACCCCATGAACAATGTGGTCCACAGGGTCATGAAGAGTAGGACAGGAGTGAGCAAAAAATCTGTTGATCTCTTTGTATATAGTTACTTACACTTGTCCCCTCCATTTGATTGTAAACTCCCTGAGGGCAGGGACTGTTTTTGTCTTTCTTTGTGTCCCCTGCACTTAGAAAATTGTAGGTACTAAATGAATGCTTGTTGATTTGAAAAAAAATTAAAGAGAAATGTGGGACATATGGATTTTAATTTAAGCAAGTAAATTGCTTTAAGTGAATGGAAGCTCCTTGGGCAGGGACTGGTTTTTGTTTTTGTTTTTGTTTTTTCCATTTTTCTGTTAGTATTCCTGGTGCCTCCCATGGTGTCTTCCTTGATGAAGGCCTGTTAAATTTTAGCATTTTTGGAGGAAGCTTTTTCAAAATGATATTCTGAGTTTGGGTGCTTGGATAGGGACCCGGTACCTACCACATTTCTTAAAGTAAATTGTATCTTTGTGAGGATAAAAGAACAGTTTGTTCCAACTCGAGTATTTCCAAGTTGTAGATAAGTGACCCTTAATGCTTTGTGAATTAGTTGCTTCATCTCCCTCCCTTAGAACTTTCTCCCTCTGTGACAAGAAATAGAAAAAGAAGAACCTCTGTCTTTAAGAGGCAGTAAAACTTGGCAAACTGACCACATACCCAGGTAGGAAAGAGGGAATTAGTTCCATCACAGAGAAGGGAGCCAAAGAAAAGAGAATTATTGTCCTCATGTTTGTTGGTGTCATTATCACAACTTCATTTCTTCCCCCCCCCCCCCCACATCTTCTTGGTATTGTTGGAGAACATCTACCCCAGCCTCTCTCTAGAGACATAGAAGGGGACCCCGCTCATTGATGAGGAAAGTGGGGGGTGGGGCAATCTCTCTGTACAACATTGCCCAAGCCCTCATTATTATTACGGACAAGTTATGATAAAACTAGAATTTGATTTCCCCTTGATGTTTAAGTGGAATTTTCCCTTTGTTATTTAGTAATTATATGGAGGTGCTTGGCTCTGTTTTTGTTAGGCATAATATAATACTCAGTTCCAAGATTCTTCATTTGTTTTCAGCAGAGGACAGTGTAGTCTATGTATGTCAGGAGCCTACCACAAAGTTTGGTGCATAAATTTTCCTTTTAACCTTTAAAAAATATTCCCCCAACTTAGGGCCAATTTATATATGTGGAATTACATTTGATGGAGGTTGCATCTTAAATTTTCTACAGTGAAGCGATAGGTTTAAAGGAATTTTGCTTGAGTATCATCTTGTATTTCTACACGTGGCGTTTGATGTGCTCTATTATAGGGTTTCACCCTAACTTTCTAGAATATGTCCCAGTCACCCCTTCCATCTGTTCTGCTGACCTGCTTACTTTTTCTGAATGCCCTCTGATCTTCCTTACCTCCATCATTCTGTACAGGAATTCCCTTTCCAGAGAGAGCCATCCTCTCCCCGCATCACTCCGTACCAAGGTATATTTCTTCTTCAAAGATTTCCCTGTTCACTCCTACCTAGAAACGAACTGGTGTCTTGTTCTGCCCTTATAGTACATACCATGTACTCCCCAAGTGGTAGTGAAGTGAACAGTAATATAAGTGACCCTGAACTCAGAGGCAGCAAACTTGCTTCTGATATTTGAGATCAGGACTTCTGAACTCGGGGCCAGTTTGCACCCTTCCAGGGCTCGGTGTTCCCTGAGGATTGTAGGTAGGCATTTTGTGCTTCTGCAGTGCACCAGCCTCTGTGCTAGGCACTGCTCTGACTTGGTGTACGTTTGGAAGTGGCCGTCAACATCTGCTGTAGACACTCTTGTCTGGACAAGTGATGTAATGTTTCTGGGCCTCAGTTTTCTCAATTGAACTACTTACCCTATATTGTCATAGGGCAAAGTGCTTTTATAAACTGCAAAGTCATATATTAATGAGAGGACCTATGGTTGATTGGATAGGGATGCGGTGTAATAACCATAGGATTTACTGTTTGCCAACAAGCATTTATGAGGCATCTGGTTTGTGCCAGGCACCATGCTAGGCACTGAGGACCTAAAGTGGAAAATGAAACAGTCCTTGACCTGAAAGAAGTTACATTCTACTGGGCAGGTAGGGTCCTAGAATGCACAGCATTCACATTTAAACAAAATGGATGCAGGGTCAAGGGCAGGGATGCTAGCAGTTTTGAGCATCAGAAAAGCCTTTGTGGAAAACGTCCTTGAGCTGAACTTTGAAGAAATCTGGACTCTTAACAGGGGTAGTTGAAGAGGGAGTGCATTCCAAGCATAGGGGCAGCCAGAGCAAAGGACAGGATGGGAAATGGACTTGGGACAGGGAATGTACTCTCAGTGCCCAGCTCTTGATACAAGTTGGAGCTTGTCTTAATATTGTTTGGGTATTTGTGAATGTCTCATTCCTCCTACATTCCCCCTCCCTGTTGTAATGTGCTCGATGGCCAGCACTCTGTGATCTTCCTCGTTTTGTCTCTTAAATCGCCCAATGGAAAGAAGGCATTTTTATTTAGGAGAATAATACCAACCACATTTTGGTTCCTTCTCTTTTATTGAGGCCTGCTCTTCTGATTACTGATTCAGTAACATGTTGGTTGGATCTCTTTGTATGTTGCTGTTAAGTCGCTTGAGTTGTGTTCAGCTCTTCTTGATCCCATTTGGGTAAGTCTCTGAGGCTGGATCTGAACTCGGGTCCTCCTGATTCCAGGCCTGGTATCCCATCTAGCCACCCCCATTGTGTATTATCTGACAGTTATTCTTAAGATGTTATATTTTGTGATGTCTCTGTTATTTGCCTGATTCTTTTTAAAGGAGTACCTCGTCATCACCGTGGTGAAATATGGAAATTCTTAGCAGAACAGTACCACCTAAAACACCAGTTTCCAAGTGGTAAACAGCAGCCAAAGGATATTCCATATAAAGAACTCTTAAAACAGCTAACCTCTCACCAGCATTCAATTCTTATTGATCTAGGTAAGTCCACAACATTCGTTTGAAATGAAAATGGAAGTTTCTTTCCTTTGGAACATAGACATTGTGTGGAATACCTTTGAGCTTTTTAATGATGTTACTTTATGTTTTACAATAAAAACTTACTGCAGTAACTTTTAATTAAAACATACTGGAAAGTAATAACTTAGTCTTGTTCAGGTATTTTAAATGGACAATTGGTTGCTTTGCATGGAGGAAGAAATAATTTGCATGCAAGTTTCGATGTGCATTTTGCAAATTTGAGATATTTATGAAGAACTTTCACAAGAAAGCTAGTGAGCACCCTTATTGAATGAATTTATGTATCTCTTAATTCAGATAATTTTTCAGAATTTGAAACATTACCCTCACCTTTCTATTAAAAAAGCTAAAATATGCTTGTGCTAGTGATGAAGAATACATTAATGATAGTATAAGATAATAATGCGGATAATACATCCCTTCTTTTTTTTTATTATCACCTTATTTATTTAGCTTTTATGTAGAATGCATCATACAACATTTCAGGCTGGTGAAATCAAAAGCTAGAGTTAATATTCTTAGAGAAATATCAACAGTCTCAGATATGCAGATAATACATCCCTTCTTATAAATTAGATGGAAAGACATTTATTTGCTAAACATGCATTGATTATATGTACTTTAATAAAGAAACTGTATCTTATCATGAATGTTGTATGTACTTAGCATGTGTTTATAGTATATTTTTATAATCATATTTATATAATAATTGATTAACTTTAGCAAATCATCATAATTTGGTTTTAGACATAGTTGAAAATTAAATTAAAATTCATAATGTTTACCTGTTAACATGAAGCCTTCACCCTTTTTTTGAATCGTAAAGACTCCATATTGATATGAATTCAAATAAAAATGCTTTTATAAGAAATAATAGGAGCAGCTAGGTGACACAGTGAATAGAGCACTGGACCTGGAGTCAGGAGGACCTGAGTTAAAATACAGCCTCAGACACTTAACACAAAAAAACTAGCCATGTGACCTTGGGCAAGTCACTTAACACCAATTGAACTGCCTTCCCACCACCAAAAAAAAAAAAAGAAAGAAAGAATAAACTAGATCCTCCTGGTTAATAATAGAAATCATACTTTTTTGCCTTCTAAGTGTGGATATACTTTCTTTTTTGAGGCAATGGGGGTTAAATGACTTGCCCAAGGCCACACAGCTAGTAAGTGTGTCAAGTGTCTGAGGCTGGATTTGAACTCAGGTCCTCCTGACTTCAGGGCCGGTGCTCTATTCACTGCACCACCTAGCTGCCCTGTGGATATACTTTCTGAGGTCAACTCAGTATCTTACGCATGCTTCTTTAAAAAAATATTTATTTTTCATTGAACAAAGATTTATTTTTTTTCTCCCTACCACCCTCTCATTAGAGAGGGAAAAAAAGGCAAAACCTTTTAAACAAATATTCATAGTCAAGCAAAAACTAATTCCCACACCTTGCTAAAATATATATATATATGTATATATCTCCCTCTGTTCCCTGTCCAAGGTAGATAGTATGTTTTTGTCATGGAAGTTATGGATGCTCATTGTGTTGATTCAAGTTCCTCAGTCCTTTAAGATTGTTTTCATAGTGCTGTTATTATATAAATTGTTCTCCTGGTTCTACTTATTTTGCTCTTTCAGTTCATGTAAGTCTTCCTGGGTTTCTTTGAAACCTTTTTGTTCCTCATATCTTATTGTGCAATAACATTGCATTGTGTTCGTGTATTATAATTTTTTCAGCCATCCTCCACTTAATGGGGAGAGAGGGCAGAGTGAGGTGTATAAATCCTTCGTTTCTATTTCCTTGCTTCCATGAAAAATAAAAGCTATTATAAAAATTTTTGTACATGTGGGTCCTTTTCTTCTTTCATTTATAGGCAACTAGTGGCTTAATTGGGTCAGAGAATATGTATAGTTCAGTGACTTTGGGGACACACGTTTTAAGTTATTAAGCATTCTTTTTTTAGGTGACTTGTTGTGTTGAAATGGCGTTCATTAGTATACGAAAGTGAGCCTGCCCAGAATTTCTTTACCACTGCTTCTTAAATAAGTTTTCTTACTGTTGTTGTATTAAGTGAAAGTGTGTCTTTCTTGGTATTGGTTGAAATATGATGATCTTAAAATAATGAACAGTAAATATAGTTGAGGGTGAAATACTTTGAAGAAATAATGTATTCTAGTTCTTTATGGACATAAATTTTAGATTTATCTTCATTCTCATTTTTTTGAATATGTCTTTTAACTTCCCTTTTTCCTTCAAAAAATTATGTTTCACTTTAATAAAAATGTACAGTTAGACTAATGAAAAGGAGTTTCTGAAATTGGAGCTTTCAGGGATGGATAAATAGCAGTAGTATGAAGGGCCAGACAGTTGAAGAAGGAAAATATATGATAGAGTATATACTAAATCAGCCTGCTGGCAGACACTTGTCCACTTGCCAAATTATGTCAAGGGAGTAAAATTCTCGCATAGGTCACTACAAGTTTATAGAAGAGCTCATAAAGCTCTGCATTATTCATGCCCTGCTGGAAGCCTATTACAGCTCTCTAGATTAAAATGATCACCGTTTAAATGTTTGATAGCTGTTGGATACATGTAATGTTCAGAACGAGAGGAGGGGTGGTTTCGGGGTCCTTTGCCCTTGTCAGACCTCCAGTGGAACACCCACATACCCCCTTCTAGCGAAGCTGGTTGTGAGGGCAGCAGAATGACAAGAGGACTGGAAGACGCTCCCACGGAGGCTCCCTGGGAGGAATGGAAAGGAGCTAAGGAAATACCAACGGGAGGGAAGACTCAACAGCAGCTGTCTTCAGATACTTGAGGGTCTGTCGTATGGAGGAGGATAAATTCATTCTTTTTGGACATAGCTAGGAGCAAAGTATGGAAATGGCAGAAGAGCAGATCTCAGCTCAAAGCTGGGAAGTGTGTCCTTGCAATTATAGTGATTGGAATGAAATGGGCTGCTGGGGAGAATCTGAGCTCCTTGAGCACAGGACTGATTGTCTACACAGCATGTAGTAGGGGGTGGAGGAGGAGGAGGAGGGAGGGGAGGAGAAAGAGAAAGAGTAGTAGTGGTGGTAGGAACAGTAGGAGGAGAAATAGGTGGAGGAGGAATAGTACAGGGAGTATTAGTAGGAGGAAGAAGGACTCTTTGTAGAAGGAGGATTATTAGTAGTAGGAATAAAAGAAGTGAAATTAATAGTAGGAATAGTATCAGGAGGAGGAGGAGGAAGGGAAAGAAGAGGAAGAGGGGGAGTATTAGTAGAAGCAATAGTTGGAGGAGGGAGAGGAGGAGGAGGATTGTTATCAGAAATATTAGTAGTAGGAATAAGAGGAAGAAGAGTAGTGTTAGGAATAATAGGAGGAAGAGAAGCAATAGTAGGAATGGATGGAGGAGGAGGAGGAGTATTAGTAGATCTCATTTCTGATCCTTGCCATAACCCTGGGAGGTAGGCCCTATTATTGTCCCCATTTCCTGGATGAGGAAACAGGTAGACAGAGATAAAGTGACTTGCTCAGGGTCACAGGACTATTCAGTGTCTTAAGCACTTTTCCAGCTTAGGTCTTCCTGCTTCCAGATCTGTTGCTGTATCTACTGGGATGCTAAGCTGCTTAACACGCAGTCAGTATGCATTTGAAAGTGTCTACTTTTTTCTTTTTAGAGGGCAGTTGGGGTTAAGTGACTTGACCAAGGTCACACAGCCAGTAAGTGCTAAGTGTCTGGGACTGAATTTGAACTCAGGTCCTCCTGACTCCAGGGTGGGTGCTCTGTTCACTGTGCCACCTAGCTGCCCGAAAGTGCCTACTTTTGAACAGCATTGTTGGGTGCTTGGGATACAAGATAAAAATAAATTCCTGCCTTCAAGGACCTTAAATTCTTTTGGGGAAGACTATGTACATATGTATTTATACAGATTATGTGCAGACTAGATGTAAAGTCATTTTTGGAGGGATGGCACTGGCAATTAGAGGATAAGGAAAAGCTATATAGAAAATGATGCTTGAGCTAAGTCTTGAAGAAAACAAAGGATTACCAAGTGCTCATTGAATTGAATTAGAAAAATTCCCATATTAGTTGCTGCCTTTTCCATAGGATGTCCAGTAGTCACTCCACACTGCTGGGTAGTCCTTGAAATAGCCTTGGCTACTTGAGTAATGTCCAGAGAAAAAGCAGCCACCCAGATCACCTATTCTTAGTAACTGTTGCTACCCCTTTGGTGGTGGGTGGTAGTAGATGGTCTCTGCCATAGGCAAGCCTAAGTTTAAATGCCATTCTCCTATAAGCATCTAGTGATGAGGGATAATTCCTAGGTGACAGTAAACCCCAGGAGTTTCCAAACTGCCCCCCTGTATTTAAAAGCAGAATTTGGAATATGACTCAATCACACATCTTTATGAGGCACTAATTTTGTTGCGAAAATTTTCATTTTGAAATTTTTGACATGATTGGAGCGCTGACGTTGATTGATGGTGGTTCTGCTCGATGGCAGGCCAAAACAAATGATGTGAACTTGACATCAGCGTGGTCCACTAACCGTTAGGAAAAAGAAAGAATTCGTGAATTGGCAATAACTTGTGTTTGTGAATGTGATGAGCAACAGAACAAATGACATCATGTCCCCCTGATGTGAAATGAAGCAAGAGATGTATTGAGAATAAGAGACTGAAAAGGAGTGAGTATAGCAAGTTTCTACATTTTTTAAGATAAATAGGGAAGAGAGAGGGAATGTATTTCCCTTTAATTCAGATATTATATTTCAATATTTCATTTCAATTTACCTCCTTTTTTTTCCCCCATAGTTATTCTTGGATCTTACACATATTTAATTACTTTTCCCTGAAAGGGAGGAAGAGAAAAAAACCACAGTGAGTTGACTAAATAGTGAGAGAGTTTATCAGTTCTCATAACTGTGTACGTCCCATCTGGGAAGTGTTTGTTCTCCGGTTATTAGAAGCCACTGAGAGTCGCAGCTGTGACTGACAGCAGCCTTTCCTCCAGTTGGCATGTGATCTGGGCAGGCCTGTGATTCAGCCTGTTTTGTTTCAACCTTCCTTGCTCTATTGTTTGCTAAGTCCCTTGACCTACTGCTGAAAGTCCCTGTTCCAGCCATCATCTCTGATAGCGGCAGCTTCCTTCCCAGACACCTGGCTTTTCCCCACTCCTCCCCAGTCAAGTCCATTCCCCCCCCCCCCCAGCCGCTTGTAGCCTCTCCTAAATCCCCTGGGTTCTGACCTTCCTTTAAGGATGCTCCCTCATACCTTTTGAGACTATTGAAAAGCATCCTTCAGTTTTCATGAGTATGGTTCCTTCATTTATCTCTGCAGGCTTCACCCATAACTCTTCTGTAGGCACCATACTTTGCCTCCTCCTTTTAAACTAAGCTTGTTCAATATGTTTTTCCCAGAACACATTATTGTGAAGGTGATGTCCTCCCTGTTCTTAAACCTTCTCACCCAGTTGGGGGTTAATTTACCAAAGGACCTTCTCTAAACTGAGACCCCTCCCCCCAAAAAATCTTTCTCCACCTCCCAACAATATTGTTGATTTCTATAACATTATTGTACATCCCCCAAACCAGTCATCATTTAGTCTGGTTTCCTAAGAGATCTCCTCTAGGTGTCATTTTGAGAAAATCTCTCATCAGTGAAGAGCCGAAGCAGAAAGAAGCATTACACAAAATTGGAATTGGTGCTTTCGTGTACCCCTCCCTGCCAGAGCCTCAGAAAACTCGTCAGGAGATAAACTGCACAGCCACCAGTGACTCAGAGTCCTGTGAAACCCATTCTTGGTTGATGAAGTTAATCTGTTTTTTGTGTTCAGGCTTTTTATTTCTCCCTTTGGGATAGTTGGCTTTGTTTTCTGAAATTGGCCTTCGTGATAAATAGCTTTTTGCAAAAAAAAAAAAAGTTCTTGCCTAAAGCTAGATTGATCTATAATACAATTTGGTCAACATTCAGTAGTGTTTTGATGTTGTTTCATCCTAGTAATTGTGGAGGGGGGTGGTAAGGATTCTTAGCCCTACTTACTCCCCACAGCCATAGCCCTCCTCAAAATGTAGTCATCTGGAATGATTTCTGATCAGAAACAGTTCCCTCCCACCTCTGACCACGCCTAACTGGGAGGGATGCTATCAAGTTTAACAGATGGCCACCTGGCTGAGCATCTATCCTGTTGCTTCAGGCCTGAGCTGGAGAAGGTTCTGTGGCTGAGCAGCTGGCTGAGCACCCCATTCTCCCCTCAGTCCAAACCTTCAGCTTGGCTGGCTTTGTTCTGCAACCATCCTCCTAATCACCTGGCAGCTCACAAACCCCTTTTTACTGCAATATCCATTTTGCAACTGCAGCCTCCACCTTGGCTAGGCAGGGTTCCTCTTTTCCCTTGTGAAGGACCCAGCCAGCTGGCTGAAGACCTCAACCCTAATCCAAGCCTCCCAAAGCTACCAGTGCCATTAGAATTGACTGAGGTCCCCTTATCCTTGCTGGCTTTGAGCTTTATCTCCTTACTCCTCCACCTTTTAATTTCTATGCTCCGCGTTAACATTACAAATTATTTTCCTGACTTTTCTTGATTCCTTAGTCTAAACTCACCAGTCAGTTGCTACCTCTGCATCAGTCTCGCTGGCAGTTCCTATGGGAAATGAGCATCACAGCAGTAGAGAAGAGATGACCAGTAGACCTACAGCTCCAGAATAGTTTCCCCAAGTTGAGAAGCAGCACCCCAAGATCTTAACTGTCCCAAGAAGATTTGAAGGGCCTCTCCTCTTAATCTCAGCCCCATTTTAAATGCTTCTTTCACTTTATGATTTTATGGTCAGTGTGTTTTCTAGAATTTTTTTGTACTGCTTTTTAAAAAGTCCTCAGTATCTTTTTGAAATTGGTTCCAATCAGGTATTTCCATTTTACAAATTGATAGAATGGAGGCATTGGCTAAATGTGCTACCCAGCATCCTAGAGACAAGTCGGTGATTGAGTTGGGAGTGGGACCAAACTATGGAAACTTCAGCTGCTCTTTTGAGCTCTGTGTCCATTGTGCCACATTCCTTTTAATCATAATGGGGAAATAGTGTTAACACTCTGTAAGCATGGCTGAGAAAATATTCTTGAAAGGAAAGAGTATCTCTTTAGTTTAAAGGCATATTTTGAATGAAGGATCCACTGTGGTGGATGTCAATGGACTATTGATTTGTGCTTCCCACTTGAAACTTAATATATTCTGACCAAGTACATAAAACCTGCCCAGGGTTTGGCAGCAAAGGGATTCCAGTCCAGCTTTGAAGGAAAAGAGAGTTTTCTTATCTCCTCTTGGGTGACAAAACAGAAGGAAGGCTCCACCTGGCCATAGATGGGTATTTGAGCTATTCCCCAAAGGAAGGAATCTGCTGGGAGCTGTTAAATTGACTGAAATATAAAAGGGCAGAAAATGTTTTCTTCACTCCTTTCCTGGTTGGTGGTTTGCCGCATTTGGCCCCAACACAAAGAGCCAAGTGTTGTGAACTTGGAGTAACAGAAGGAGCTATTTTTAATAATCCAAGAAAACAGCTTTGTTTTGTATTTCATCTTGTTGTTGAAAACCTAAGGTTCTGGGGTGAGACCAGATGAGGAATCAAACTTTCTTAAAGGCAAGAAGACAGAAAGGGTTTAATACCTAGGCTTTGTCAGGCAATGGTTTGCTTTTTAATGAGGCTATTTGTCCAGTTTGGGATTCAGCCATTTTAGAGATCAGTTGTTTGCTCAACTGAGAGAATTGTTGTAAATGTGTGCCATTTTGTCTCCTGTTGTTGAGACCATATCATCAAAAATAATCATTGCTTGGCAGTCTCATTATGACAGTTCAAGTGATAATTTGTTATAGTTTCACAAAGGAATAAATCTTATTTTTTTTTTTAAAGACCGAAAGTAATAATAGGTAGCATTTATACAGGACTTTAAAGCTTTGCAAAGCACTTTACATACCTTACCTCATTTTATTCTCATGATACCTCAGAGACAGGTGCTGTTATTATCCCCATTTCATGGACAAAGAAACTGAGGCAGACGGGTGAAGTGCCTTGTTGAGGATCACGCAGTTAGTAAACATCTAAGTCATATGTTGAACTCACGTCTCCCCCATTTCAAAGCCAACAGTCTGTCTACTATACCACAGTATTAGGAAATATTCCCATATAAGTTTTCATTTTTAAATTTACTCCATCAGCCTTTTATTTTATACTTCAAAATTCAGCGGCTCTATGGTTTCATGAATGGGGGTGTCAACACTGTCTCCCTCAATACTGCTTGAAACCCATTCGTGACCTCTCATCCTGTGCTGTTCTGATTTATATTCTTTCATAGATCCTTTGTGGAAGATGCAAAGTTCCATTGGCCTTTCCTCCAGGCCACAGTTCTTAACCTTTTTTGTGTCATGGATCCCTTCAGCAGTCTGCTGAAGCTTTTAGACCCTTTATCAGAATCATTTTATATTGGTTATGTTCGTAATTGAAGATGCTAAATTTCAGTTTGAGGTTAGTGAAAATAAAGACGTAATTTTTTCTCGTCCAGGTTCATGGACTCTTGGGGATTCATGGTCCCCAGGGTAAGAACCTTGTCTCTATAGACTTTTTTATACTTCATAGGCCTTTGTGAAATATTCTGGCCATCTGTCCATTTTCCATTACCCTGCCCATAGGGTCAGCCCACTTACTTTCCTGATCCTACATTTCCTTGGTGATAACCTTTAATGATACTTGTTGAATGGAAGGTACCATTGGAAATATATTGCAACTTGCTTTTACCCCCTCTCCCCCCATGTGATGGGGTATAAGGAAGAGTCAGGGATGGCTCTGAGGTCAAGAACCTGGGTGACTGGCAAGGTAGTGGTGTTTGCACCAGAAATGGGGAAGTTGGAAGGGAGGGGGGCAGGTTTAGGCAGGACAAGAGAAGGGACAAGGTGATGAGTTCAGATTGAGGCAAGCTAAATTAGAATACTGATAGAACGTCCAGTTTGAGATTCCTAGTCGGTATAGGGGGAATGGGGCCTGGTGTTTAGGGGAAGGATTGCTGTCTGAATAAAAGGTGCTAATTGAATTCAAGAGAGCGAGTGAAATCACCAGGGGGAAGAATATAGAATAAGAAGAGAAGTCAGAGAAGACGACCTTAGGAACCACTTAGGGAGTCAGAGACGGGTGATGAACAGTAGAACTTGTGATTAAATCAGTAAAGGATCACTTAAACAGTAAGTAACCATGAGGTGTTAGTTAGAGAAGGGGCAGATTTGTCCAAACACTGCATTGAAAGTTGGGGTATTGTCATTTATTTTTTATTTTTAAGTAGAGGATGAAGCTTTAACTTTGTAGGTGGTGGTAAGACATTAAACAGGACAGTTCTCTTCTGGACCTCAGTCTTCAGTCCTGTAAAAGGGGCAAAACCTTCCCACAGTTTATTAGTAAACTTGCCTAAAAAGACTATGCCTTTTGATACCCTCTTTGCTCTCCTCATTTCTTTGCGTACAGTGATGCATAAACAGTGGCCTTCTCTTCTTGCATCCTCAGGACCACACTGAGTAACTGAGGAACATCGTGGAATCAGAGACTTTTAAAACTAGAAAGTAGCTGAAGAGGGTTTTTAGGCATGACCCTCTCTATTTTTTCCAGATGAAAAAGAGATCCAAAAAGCTAAAGTCATTTGTCCAGGTCACAGAGCTAGCTAGCTAGCCCTTAGGAGGCATGTATGAATAGGCTAGTAGATTTGTAGTACCTACCCCTTAGAGATAGAAATTCTTTTTTTTTTTAATGGAGAAATCAGTGTTCATTTTTTTTTTCTTTTTAGAAGGGGAAAGGCAGGGCACTTGTGATTAAGTGACTTGCCCAAGGTCACACAGCTAGTTAAGTGTCAAGTGTCTGAGGTTGGATTTGAACTGGGGTCTTCCTGACTTCAGGGCTGGTGCTCTACTCACTGCACCATCTAGCTGCCCCTACAAACTTTTTCTTTTCTGTTCTTTTTTTTTTTTTTTTTTTTTGCCTTTTGGAGGGCAGTTGGGGTTAAGTGATTTGCCCAAGGTCACACGGCT
>JAQQSW010004347.1:5000-14459 GCA_028646575.1 Pseudocheirus occidentalis
ATAAGAATCATGGAGGCCATTGTCACATAGTGGTAGGAAAGGGTTAAATACACCAGTTCCATCATGATTAGACTTTCTCCAATGTCTTCTTACCATAGCATTCATAAAATCACAGAATCTTAAGAGTTTGGGACTCAAGAGGTCATATACCTCAACCTATGCCTAAAAAGGAATTTATGACATTTCGCATAAGTGGTCATACAGCTTCTGCCTGAAGACGCTTAAAGAAGGGTAAGGGCCTATTTCCCAAAGGAAATAAAATGTAATTTTTCAGCAGCTTAATTTGCAGATTTTTTTCCTTATTGAGTTCAAATATGCCTTTCTGAAATGTCCACAAGTTATCCCTCATTCTGTCCATTGTGACCCAGAAGAACAAATCGAATCCATTTTCCTTGGGTCACTTCACCAATTTTTTGAGACAGGTACCTTGTCTACCCTCTGTCTTCTCTTCTCCAGGCTGAACTTGCTCCAAAATTTGACCAAACTTTGTATAGAATAGTCTTAAGTCACCCTCACCATCCTGAGAGCTTTCTTTTCAGTTTCCCCCTACTCATCAAAGTCCTTCCTAAAATAAGACATCACAAACAGAGCACAATACAAACAGAAAATGGAGACTAGTGCCATTTGATACTAGAGAAAACTGAACATACCAGTAATCATGAGGCTTAACAGAAACATAATGTCTGTCTATCCAAATCTTAAATGAATGGTGTCTTGGTGAAATTCACATGAATCCACAGAGTAGTCTCTAAACACATCATAAAGAACTCCCAGATTAAAATTTAATGCCTAAATAGAACTCTTTCATTTAGCCCCATAATCATAGAAATTTGATTTGGATGTGACTTCAGAGGTCATCTAGTCTAATCAGTACCCGGTAAAGAATTTCCTTCTGTAATATTGCCAAAATATTGTTACCTGCCTTTTGTCTGAAGTCTTGAAAAAGCCTATTACATCCTGAAGTTGCTCATTCCCCTGCCATTAGGCAGTTTTGTCTTATGTTGATCAGAAAACTGCCTCCCTGTACTCTCTTCCATCTATTACTTCTAGTTTAGAGTCTTGGCCTAAATAAAGCAAGTCTGATCCTTCTGTTACATAACAACCTCTGGGAGAAGGAGATATTCTTTGTTCCCATGAATGACATCATGGATCCAAAGAGGTGGCAAGGTTCTGGAGTAAAGGCAATTGGGCAGGGCTATGATGGTAAGCCACAGCATAAAATCCCTCTCATTTGGATATAGTATTAGTATTTCTATTTTTAAATTTGCATGTGCACATATACGTATAATACATAGGTATAGACACACATTATACGTGCTTATATACCTATGTTTTGGAGGTACCTTGTCAATTGACTTCAAAGTGCTTGCCAACTGTAATTCTGACTCCCTCATCTTTGACAGGGATGGGGGAAAGGAGGAATGGACAAAAGTGTGAAGAGGCAAAAGCCAAAACATTTCTTTCTGATGAGTGACAAGCTTATGCCAAGTTCCTCATTCCTACTGGGGCTGCATTCTGACTGTCCTGCCTGAGGTCAGCTGACAAGCAAGAAGAGATAAAATAAAGCTGAGCCTTGGGGGAAAAAAGTGTAGATGACATGATAAAGAGTCTTTTTCTGTGTTGAGAGGTCCAGAATAGCTTTGAATGGCCACAGATAAGGAGGTACTTTGAGCAAAATCTGTATACATCCTTAGTGATAAATATAAAAGCCGCCCTGGGCAAAACAGTGGACTCAGTGAGCTTTAAATGAACACCATTCTCAAGCCCTGTCCCTTTAAACTCCTCATTCTGTCTCCAGTCCCACTTTGTCTGGAGAGTTACTCTGCATACCTTCCCTAGACACAGTACGTCCTCATACTGTAACCTTCCCCCTCATTTCCCATGAGCCAGTCAGGCATGCCCTCTGCTTTATTAGATTATAAGTTCAGTCAAAAGAAAGAAATAGTATAGTTTTCAGTAAAGTATTAAGGGCTTATGTCTAGTTAATCAATCAACAAGTTTTTTTAAAAGCCTTCTATGTACCAGGGGAGGTGCTAGGAGCTGGGAACAGAAGTACAACAACAAAAAAAGAAGAAGAAAACATCTCTGCTTTTGACAGCTTGACATTAGAATGAAGCTCAATATTTTCTGTACCTGAAGTATTGTATTATCATTATAGAAGACTGTGCCCCCAAGCAATGGAGAGTGACTTTTAAGATAGCAGTAAGATGCTAATGAAAGAAATATTAGAGAGGGCTTGAGGTAGTGCTGGGGAAGTGATTCCTAATAGCTTTAAAATCATATCACACAAAGAATGGCAGAACTACACCTGAACAAGAATTCCATCTCCGTAACATCTCAGAAATAGTCATCGTACCTTTTGCCTGAACTCCTCTGGTAGTAGCCCGGTCTATAAATGGATAGCCCTAAATATTAGGAATTCTCTCCAGTCCCCTCCTGCATTTTCTCTTGCCCAGACCAAACAATTACAGTTTCTTCAACCAATACTTGTATGGCAAGAGCCTGGGGGTCTTTAGGGGCTTGACTGCTTTCCTCTGAACTTTCTTTAGATTATCAAAGTCCTTCTTTAAATAAGACTGAAGCACCCAGAACTGAACTCAGTACTCCATGTGAGGGCAGAAGTCAACAGGAACTCTCTCACCTTCCCTTTTCTGGACCTTATGCCTTTCTCTTGATATAAACTCAGATCGAATTAGCTTTCTTGGCTCCATATCCCACTGTTGACTCATCTATTCTACCCACATAAAAGGACTGCTCCATGTAGCAAATTGTTCCTTGGAAGCAAGCAAGGCTTTCTGGGAGTTCATCCAACATTCTGGGCAAACTTTGGAGGGTCAGAATTATCAAGATCAAGTCAACTGTGTAGACCTGGCCTCCATCATTCCAATGACATAAACTCAGGATTAGGTCTTTAATTTTTTCTTTTATGTTAAATATTCTTCTTTATGGATGTTACTTTATTATTAGAGCTATGGAAAATTCTTTTTAAGAAAATTGTTGTTTCAGGGAATTTGTAAAATACCAATATGACTTAAGAGATATATAATGTAATATTATATAAAATCAATAACTATAACAAAGACTGACTTTCTTTCCAGATCCAACTCCACTTACCCTCCTCTTGGAAAATGCATATAATTATTTTCTAAGTCATGGATAAATGAAACACCCACATTAACTGTGGTTTCATTCAAAAGATAACTAGATAGGCCAGAACTATTCTACTTTCTAAAGAAAGGTTAAAAACCTAGAGAAACTATCTAGTCTCTTTCTATAGAACTAAACAAGTACTAGAATGAATGAATGAATGAATAGAATAGCATTTGTTCAGCACTGATAATATAAATGGTCCCTACCCTTCATGCAGCTTAGATTTTAATGGAGAAAGATAATACATAAAGGCAAATGAGAAGAGGCAGAGGGGTCCATGTGACATCACAAGATTTGGAAATGTCAAAAAGAAATGGTGGGGATGCATAAGACAAGATGAAGGCATTCCTAATGAGAGCCCTGAGACCCAGTTCCAATGAGAAAATGATAAGGGAAAGTATTCAAATCTGGAAATGGCTATGCCAGAATATGCTGTGCTAACTCTGGAGTCAGACGAGTCACTAGTCAGAACTAGTGGTTAAATGTGACCCATTCAACCTCTCTGGATTTTAGTTTCCTCATTCTTCAAATGAAAGTGTGAGACTAGATTGTCCTGGATCCTTTCAGCAATCTGGTGTAGCAAGTGGACAGAGTACTGGACCAGGAGTCCAGAAGAACAGAGTACAAATCTAGCCTCAGACACTTACTAGGAGTATGACCTTAACACAGCGGTTCTCAACCTGCGGGTTATGTTCAATTTGTAACAATGAAAATACATCCTGTGTATCAGATATTTATATTATGATTCATAACAGTAGCAAAATTACAGTTATCAAGTAGCAACGAAAATAATTTTATGGTTGGGGGTCACCACAACATGAGGAATTGTATTAAAGGGTCACGGCATTCGGAAGGTTGAGAACCACTGCCTTAACACGGCTTTAACCTCTTTCTGACTTAATTTCTTCCACTGAAGAATTGGGATCCTAATAGCACCTTCCTCCTAGGGTTGTTGTGAGGATCAAAAGAGGTATTTGTAAAAAGAGTTTTAGCACGGTGCCTGGAACCGGTTCTGTACAAATGCTCAATCCCCTTCTCCTCCCCATCACTAGTGAAATCTATGGACTTCTACCCTGAATAATATTTTGAAATACATAAAGCATATAGATAAAAATAATTATGTTAAAATACAGTTATCAAAATATATTAAAATAAAGATTCATTGGTCCCAGATCGAGAACTTCTAGATGAGAATCTCCGAGGAAGCTTTCAGCAACAGATCTATAATTCTAGGGAGTTAAGACAAGGCCCTGTAGGGCCTAGCTTTAACAGACAAGCAGGTGGTTTCTTGTCTACAGAGGGCCTAAATCCACACATATAAATAAATCATGAAAGATATAGCACCTAAGACACTATTCACTTCATTGTGATCTGGGCTGCTGAAGGAAGGGGGCCGACGATAAATCGAAACATAATTTGTTTGCTGCTTGAGAAGGAAGATTTTGACAGATCAGAAGTAAATATAGGCAGCCTAGGGTTCTTCGTTTACAACGGGAGGAAAATAATCTGCCAGTACAAAAGAGAAATTTGTTTGTTCTATGCTGTACAGAATTTAATTGCTACAGTCCAGTTATAACCAATTCTGAGGGATTGTCACGATGTTTTAGCTCTACAGTAGGTTAGAAAGACTGGATTTTGTTTCATTGAACATAATGTAGCTAGAAAGAAATGAGTAATTCCCTCATCTGTGTCTTGCTAATGTTGCTTTCCCCATGCAGAATGGAGGAATGCAATTTCTTCCAGCTCTAAATTTGGAATATCTTCCTTGGTCCACTCCCATCTGCTCATTCAAATGATCCTTCAGGTTCCAGTCTAATTCTGAACTCTCCTCTATAAAACCTTCCCAAACCTACACTTGTGATACTTATGACCTGTGGGCAAGTTAGTGAACCTTTCTGAACCACAGTTTTCTCAACAGTAAAATTAAGGCAATTGACTGTTTGGGCCCTTTCAGCACTGAAGGTAGTATGTGAAAATATCTCTTTATCAGCCTCCAAAAAGAATCCCTACAAGGTGAGGATAGGCCAATTTCAAAGGGATTTTTACAGATAATATGATCTAATCTTCTATTGTCCTAGAAACTCTAGCATTTAGAGCAGAGGTGGGGAACCTGTGGACTTGAGGCCATATGTGGCTGTCTAGGCCACAGGTTCCCCATCCCTGATTTAGAGAATAGGGATTGTGTCTTTTTCAAGATCCTATTCCTAGATGGGCTCATAGGATTAAAGGATTATAGATATACAGTTAAAAAGGACCTCAGAGGCTGTTAAATCCAGTACCCCATTTGACAGAAGTGGGGACTGATGTCCAGAGGAGTGATATTGCCAAAATCACATTGCCAATAAATGGTAGAGCTAGAATCTGAACCCAGGCCTTCTGACTCCAAATCCATCAGTCTCACTTCAAATCCACCATCCATACATCCACAACAAAACTTTCACAGTGAAGATACATAGAAGAACGGAAAATGTTTGAAACCTAGGTCTCCAAAGCACAAAATTTCAGAAACAGAAGGGCTTCAGGGGCCAAGTAGTCCAACCCATTCAGCAAAAGGCATCCAAGCCTGCTAAATGATAATAAGGACTCTGCACAGAGTTCCACTGAAGGGCAACTCACTACCTTTAGAACAGGCACAATGCATTTATGGATCATTCTAATCACTAGAAGGTTCTTTACTTGAAACTTAAATTTATGTCTTGGCAATTTCTCATTATTGTTCCTGGTCCTGTCCTGTCCTGAGTGCTAACTCGAACGTCTAATACATCTTCCATATGGCAAACCTTCAATTAATTAAATACAAATTCTATATGCCTCCCCTAGTCTTTTCTTTTGTGGGTTAAGCATTTTCAGTCCCATCAACTTATCCTAATATAACATGGACTAAAGGCCCTTCACCCTCCTGGCTGGCAGGACGTTAGATGGCACAGTGTTTAGAATGTTGGGCCTGGAGATAGGAAGATTCCAGCCTGAGATTTCACAATTGGGCCTCAGATACTTATTAGCGACATGACTATGGGTAGTAGACACTTAATAAATGCGATGCTTCCTGGATTATTATTATAATAATACAAAGAAACTTTTATTTGGAAAGAAAAAAAGATTGTCTTGGTAATGTTATAGGACTGTTTGCTTTCTTAAATAACTAAAAATAAGGATTTAAAAAACAACAAAAAACCAACCAACAAACAAAAAACGTTCAGTCAACCAAGTGTTTTTTTTACCTTCATTCTTCACATTTTTTGACTATCATAAATTGAAAGATTTTTGCTGCTGCTACATCTACAATCAGGACTAATGTGTGTTAGTCTGTTTATTATTGTTGAGTTAAGCTAGAATGTTAAATGACTGAAACTGATCAATGATGTCAGTCAGCCATTTTCAACAAGATCAAAACTTTTTCCTATTTGTTCAGCCATTGGGTGAGAAGTAAACTCCCCAAATTACCTAGGTTTACTACTGGGCACCAGTCTATACCAGGTACGTTTCTACCACATATGAGTATCAAGGCCCTTTGCAAGAAAAAAATGAGTCACCAGGCATAAGGATGATATGCTTCTCCTCCAACCACCGATCACTTACTAACTTTGAGTTTATAAAGTTCCTATCACTCCAAGACACAATACTCATGCATCACAGTGATCATAAATCTATATTATAGCTGGAAGTTTCTGAGAGATCATCTGATTCAACACCCTCAGACTACAGATGAGAAAAGTAAGATGCAGAGAGACTGAATATCTTTCTTAAGGTCAAATGAGTAAGAGATAGAGGAAGCAGATTGTGAAACCAGTCCCCTGGGCTTCCAAATCCAGCCTTCTTTCCATCATAAAAATCTACATCATAAATTTAGTGCTGGAAGTGACCTCAGAGGTCATCCCATACCATAGATTAAGAAAATGAATCCTCGAAGAATTAAGGAAAATGTCCAGGGTCACATAAGTAGCCAGCATCAAAGTTAGAATTAGAACTCAGATCATCTGACACCACAGTCAATGTTCATTCACTGCATTGTTATATGATGGGGTTTCTGCTCAGGACTAGAAGATGAGAGGGCCTTTTCTGAATCAAACGTTAAAACTTTAAAAATTATATGTCCTTAAAAATGAACTACATTAATTTCTTGCCTTGGTTGAGAATGCTAGTACTATTACTAGCAGGTTTGCCACATAAGTGCTAGGAAATATCAATGACTGAATTCACATTTATGTAATTTTTCTAACAGTCCTTTAAAACAACTTTCTCATTTGAAACTCATAAAAGCCCTGGGAGGCATGTGCTATTATCATGTCCATTTTTACAGATGAAGGAACTGAGTTTCAAAGAGATTGTAAATGGTCTGAGGTTAAGCGTCTTTGGGCAGATTAAAACACCAGTCCTCCTGACTCAGTATCTAGGGTGTTTTCTACTCTACCATATAATTATAATGCTCATATTAGGTGATAAGAATAATGGGCATCTAAGATTTTTGTAATAAAAGAGAGAGATTGAAATGCAATATGACAGAACCACAGAATCTCAGAATTAGAAGTGACTTTAGAAATGCTAATTTAGTTCAAACAACATAAAAATAAGAAACTACATGTGCTAAAAAGAGATTCTCTAACTTCTATTTGAGTAACCAGTACTGGAGGGGGGAAGGAATTTACGTTCTACGAGGGATTCTTTGCCATTTTGGGTAATGGGCCCTACCATCAGTCTGATGGAGCCAATGGATCCTTTTGCAGAATGACTGGGTTTTTGTTTGTTTGTTTGAACAGCCAAAGGAAATGCTAAATTGCAGAGGGACTAAAGAAAATGAAATTACTTTCCCTGCACCCAAGTTCATGGATTCTCTGAAATGTATTTATTGACCTTTGGTGATCCATGGATCCAAGGTTCAGTGCCAGACTTTCTATTGGAAAAAACTTTGGATTGAACTTGGTACTTCATAGTTTTGTGACTGAAGGGCAAGTTCTTACCTTTCTGGGCTTGTTTCCTAATCTGTAAAGCAGGAATGCTAATCCCTGTAGTACTTAAAATATGTATATATGCGTGCATGCATTTAAAGAAACAATGTTATTTAACAATTAGAACTGATATTATACTCAACCACATACCTTTGGATATATGTATGTGTGTGTGTGTACGCACACACACACGTATAGAATATGGATACAACATGGACCTATTATACTCATATATATCCAAAACCATGTTTTATATCCATATATAATATAGATACAATATATAATATGTTATATACAATGTATATACTACATACAGTATCTATAATTAGTATATAGTATACTATGCCATTGTAGCATACTAGTGTGTACATGCTATATATGCATACTACATATGTATACATATACACATGTATGCATATGCATATACAGACATATAGATACTAAATAGTAAATTTTTAACCATTCATTTATTTTCCCATTGTAAAGATCAAATGCAATAATGTGCAAAAAAAAGGTTTTGCTTTGTTATAGTAAAACTTAATGCCCCTATATAAAGGCCAGTTAGCATTATTCCCAAGGTAGTTGAGTATAATATCAGTACTAATTGTTAAATAAAATTGTTTTTTTAAATGCAACCAAAACTAACCTGTTTGTAACTTCCCCCCATCATTCCCGTGTGCATTCTGTTGTTATCTAATCCTCTTCCATGACAGCCCTTCATATGCTTGAAAAGAGCTATTAGATATTCCACAAGCTGTCTCTTTACCAGGTTAAGTGTCTCTAATTTCTGCAAATAATTCTCTTTATTTCATATATTGCTGCCAGTCTCCACGGTATCCCAATCATTTTCTTTTTTTTGAATTTTTTAAAATAATTTTTTATTTGTCTTCTTGTTTACATCATTCATTTCCATGAGATTTTTGAGTTACAAATTTTTTCTGTCTTTCCCCTACCCCCAACCCCAAAACATTGATCCCACTGTAAAGCCTCTCCCCCGATCTGCTCTCTTTTATGCCGTCCTCCAATACCCCCATAACTTTCTGGTAGGGCAGGGAGGGTCTCCCTACCCCAGTCTCTGTATATCTTAATTCCTAGTTGCATGTATTGCAGAGCTTTAAATTCTAGATTCTTTTGGTTCCTCCCTTGTCACCCACCCCCACTGGAAGGACAAGCAATTCAATACAGGCTGTGTATGTGGACAGGACATCTTCACAGTGGACATATTGTGACAGTCTGATCCTATGTCCCTCCTTCCTATCTCGCCCCCCTTGTTCTGTTCTCTACCCTGTCCCTGTCCCTTTACTGAAGTGTGTGCTTCCAGCAACCCTCCCCCCAGACCCTGACCTCCTCTCCATCATCCGGC
>JAQQSW010004348.1:0-14459 GCA_028646575.1 Pseudocheirus occidentalis
CTTTGCTGCTTCTACCTCCTGTTAGATATTTTTAAAAGAGAAAGCTAGGTCCATAATTACCTACATTAAACGCAATTTCTAACCTGTCCTATAGGTCTTATTACACATAAGTAAGCAGGAAAATGAATATTAACTAAATCATCCAGAAGATTTAAAATATTTTCCTCTGATTATGCCCCCAAGATTTCTTTCCTACTTAACATCTATGCTAAAAACTGTTCCTTCCCAAAATAAAGTTAATGAAAAGGTATATCTAATTAGTTGACATTTTCAATGTTTTCTAAAATGAACTGTTCTTTCTACCTTCAGGAACACAAATGAACAGAGAACTTAGAAGGAATTACATTTTGCTATGTTTAAACCAAGACACTTGTCAGCATTTGTTCAGCATTAAAAATTTGGCCTTTTTAAAAGAAGTTCAGCAGAACTAATAAATGGATATAATCTTAAGTTCTAGTGGTAGGACTGTCATGCTCCTGTTGTTATGCAGTCACACACCATATGTTGACTTCACTATTAGGTGGGTTCAGAGAATCAAAGAACTAAAGCTAGAAGGGTATTAAGACACCATTTAGTGCAGTTATTTATTTTAGTAATGAGGAAGATAGAGGCCCAGAGATATTAACTTTTCCAATGCTTAACAGAGTGACAGAGGCAGAATATGGACATTGGTCCTCTCACTCCAGAAATAGTGCTCTTTTAACTGTACCATTTCTTTTACTTCTAACAAGAAAGAATGAAAACACCTTGGTGATAAAATCTGAGAGGGTTTATTTGCAAAGCTAGTCATAGGTTACCCCCAAATTTGGGGAAGGACAGTGGCAAAACAAATTAGGATAGGTCCCCTCTAAAGTGTCCTTATGGACACTTGCCAGTGAGCTTAGATCTTGCCCTAGAGGTGAAAAAGAGTGGGGACATTTGAGACAGGAAAAAATACTGCCCAGGATTTAAAACTTAAGAATGTACCTCCATGCCCTCTAGCTCTATGCCTTTATTCTGGATATGCTCCTACCTCTTCAATTCTGGCATCCTGAAGCTCTGCCTACCCTTTCAAAACAACCTACTCCCAAAGCCCTAACTTTTCTTTTATTATTACACTGAGATAAATTTAGGGCCCTTAGTCTTGTCTCTCAATATTAAATTCATCATTAAGTCCCCTTATCATATATTCACATTATGGACCCCTAAAGTATAACATTATGAAGACACATGTTCCTAGGACCCCTGTATGTATATGACTAAGTAAGAAAATGCTTACTGTGTAAAATACAGTGGGAATCCCTGGGAATACAAATGAAAAATAAGAGTTCACATGCTATTAAGGAAAGATGACACATATAGAAGATAGCTCAGCAATTCAGAAGGAAAGGTCTCATGGTACTTGGAGCACAGTGGCAAAGTAGATGGAATTACATCTTTAATGTCATTTCCATGGTGAAGAAAACTTTCTTTTCTAGATCTTCATCAGGTTTCTGAGAAGGTAGGGTCTGCAGCACTTGTACAGAAAGCTGTCAGGTCTCATCTCCACAAAGGCTACCACCCTCTGTAGTGGCTTTAGGGAATAAACTGCATGTAGAGTCAGTAGTCTGAGGGGAAACCACCATTCCTAGGGTTCTGAGGATCAGGATCCTGGACCTGCCTACATTAGGGTCTGAGAGAATATGCTATGAGGTGGTGGTCTGACCTACCTGACTCCCTGCTGCTTGCTGTCTCAGGTCGTCTTGCTGCTTCTACTACACTGGCTTGCCTGCCCTGGTGATGGCATTTGGAAGGGAGGGCTGGTCCCTTGGAGTTGCTCCCCTAGAAGATGGCTTCAGGGCTGAGCTGGAATCAGGGTAAATGATCTGGGGGATACTGCTAATCTTGAGGTTCTTGGGATTATCTGTCTGCTGTTGGAAGCTGGTCAGTGGCTGGTATAGGTGTCAACAAGAACAAAAAGACTATTACTGACAAGGGCTACTCTCCTCCATGACTGCTATGGGGGACAGACTAGAAGCCAGGACAAGGGGGTCTGTGACGCACTGCTATTCCCAAGGCCTTTGGGCTCAGAGGCCTGGGTTGTCTCTGTAAGAGTTTGAGGGGAGGTGGTGGTTGGGATGGTGACAACAGTTTGGCTTGTCTGGCACATGCCACCTGCCATCTTCCTCAGGGTGCACTGATGTTTCTTTTTTGAAGTAGATTAACTCCCAAATGTCTATCTTTTATGTCCAATTTGCTTGTTATTTCTCCTGGCAATTATTATTATTAGTATTAGTAAGTTAGTATTATTAAGTTAGACATTTTACATTAGTTATTTTCTAGATGTGGAAAAGAATTATAATACTTAAGCAAAGTGAAAGATTATAATAGGCAAATATGAAGTTGGAAGACATTTCTTTTGTATTAAATTAACTGGAATTCAATAATGAAAGAATAAAGTACATAGAAATCAGTTGTCAAGGAAAATGATGGCTATGTTTTGCGAGATATGGGAAAGGTTTAAAAAGCCAAGTAGCAAACAACATTCATTTTGATGCTTTTGCTTTCTTTTAAAAAATATCTGTATAATTTATACAAAAAATCCTGAAAACTTAAGCATGTTTTAGTTCTGAATCAATTTCTGTTAAATCTCCTAGGGGTTTTCTGTTTTCTAAAAGCTCTGGTAACACAACACTACTATCCTTGGCCCATATTCTCTGGAAAATTATACATATTCATACAGCATCACATTTTTTTGCACAAGGAAATTACAGAATGCATATCAGAATATGGATACAAACGATCACCATGAAATAGATTCTGTTCCACATCAGTACCTTACAGAAATTCTAAAAATTATAGATTACCAGGAAAAATGTAATTTGGTATACCTGAATATTATGTTATCCAGCATAATAAAGAATTTTTTAGTTGATTTTACTTTATTTCTCAAGTAACAAGAAATACAGGCACTGAAAACAATTAGCAATAAAGCAATTAGATCAGATGAAAGCCAGCTAATGTGGTTGTTCCCTAAAAGCTTTCTTTTATCTAACAATCCTCTTGTGTTCCTGTAGAGTCTATACAGGAATCCAGATCAAGTTATATTCATAAGAGAACCAGATTACTTGCCTAACGAAAAAATAAAATAATCTGACAGCTATTTCCTGGGTCTGAATAAGCCTTAACAGTATCTCCCACTGTGGGAAAGCTGCATTTCTTTCAGTGCCCATATACTTGTTTTATAAACCCACTTTACTTGAAATACATTTTCAGCCACATGCATTTAACAGCCCAACTTACTAAGTCTAATAGTAGTTAGGTTTCTATGATTTCCCTTTCCATCCATCCCTTACAAAACAAGAATAAAAGTACTTGGATCTTAACTTAATCAGACCTGTGAATCCATGTTTCTGGACTCTTTGGAAACTTAGTTAAGGCCAGTTTTCCCAGATGCAAGTCCTTAATTGGATTTAAAGTGCCAGATAGGATTAGCTCTTTCCTATAAAAAAACAAAACAACAAAACCATTATTGCAATCTTTCTGCTGAAAAACTGCAATGGTCATAATGCAAGCTCAGAATGAAATGAACTACTCCATTAAAAAAATTAACAATAGTAGCACTCTTTGGATATCACAATGATTAAAAGCACATTCTTATGCCTTTAAAAAACAGCTCACATTTATTACAGTTTGCAAAGTCCTTTCTTGTCATATTTGACTCTTTTCATTCTACCTTTATCTCCCTCAAATTCTTTTTCCCTTCACAAAAGCCCTGTTCCAATGCCATGTTGCGATAAAGGTAACCTAGGGTTTTCAAAAGTGTATGCCAATAAGAGCCGGCAGATCTTACTAAGTTGGAAAGACTTCAAGTACTGTCCTGGTGATAGATCCAAGAAACAGCCTTATAAGAAGCACATTAACAGAAGGTGAATGACCAGCTGAAACCAATTTTTTGGGTGGAGAGGGCAACAAAACTCATGATGCTAAATCCTAAGAGGCGGGGAGGGGCTATAAACTGTGTCAATGAAGAAGGTATCCACACTAATGAAATAATGGAGCTTTGGAGGTACTGAAGTTGCTTTCTAGATGTAGAAGAACCTTAATAGTAAGGGAAAAGTAATGCAAACATTAGTCCCAGATCACAAATGAGGAAACAGAATGATATGCCTACTCCATAATCTATGTGGACGAGTCCAATGTTCCTTCTACCATACCACACTGCCTCTCAAACAGGATAATGCTTTTAAGTGGAATGTTTCACCACTATAAATCTACTATAAAACCTCAGTTAACTGGCATACATTGTCTAATGGGTGCGTTTGACTATGGTCAGGGATACCAATGATAGGTGATAGTTGTGGGGGATCTTGAATTGAAGTTTTTAGAAGACTTTGTATGGGGTTGATAAAGATAAAATATACATACCCACAGACCAATGGCGGGCTGCAAATGGGGATCACTGTTTAACTAGATACCTATTACTGGTCAGGTGCCATAGTAATGCTACCTGAACTCCAGGACTTGCTTCTCACTGGTTCCTCTTACACTCAATATGATTCCTGGTTTCGACCCTGCATAAACTTCAGAATCTTCTTCCCACTTCATGCTATTTCGGTTCCTTCTGACTTGTACACAATGATGGTGTGAGTCCTATCTATGCTGTAACTTCTCTACTACAACTTTCTGTTCCATTCCCAAACTTAGGAACTCATTCACTAAGAATACTTGGATGGAGAGAGAAGACAGTACAAAAATAGGGGTCACTGGATATTCTAGTAGTCAGTCACCCATTCCAAACTCACCTAGATAACTACCTTTACTATACCCAGGAGAAAGTCAGTTATTACTCAAGTACTGCTTGGGCCCTGAACTACAGAACTACATGTTATTCTCTGGTTAAGTGCCTATGAAGGAAATAAGGTCTTAGTCACAAAGCCAAATATTAAACTGATATACCAAACAACATCAATAAAACAAAAATTTAAAGTTACCCTGATGTTTCTTTAGAGAATAAAATTCAGTGCTACTAAATAGCCCTCCCAATTAATTTTGTATTTAAACAACTTTTTTTCTTTACTGAAGTTAAGTGATCTATCATTTAATCTTTATGATACCCTCTTTGATGAAAAGATTGACAATATCTTTTAATAAGGAAAACTAAAGTAGATTCCATGTCAGTATAACACTTTTAGCTTGCAAACTGATTCATTTCTCTACAATGCATAGACAGATATAGAACTAGACTCTCTAAATAATACAAGCATTTCTATGAGCATTCCTAAAATTCCATTGATAAGTGGAGAAAAAACTTCCTTTTTTAGAGAAAAACATTAACACTCAGTTCCACTTTTTAAAATCAGCAAATGCCCTGCATAAAACTATTTTTAAAAACCACAGCACTAATGAATAGGATTCACTGACTATTTTCCTTTCAAGAGCATTTTGTTTTTTACAAACTATCTGCAGACAAAAAAGTGACAGCTAATCCTTGTTGTCTTTTCTTCTTAGATCAATAAACTCTGTTCATAGATTCAGCTGGCTAAGAGGCAAAGTAGGGGGGAAAAAATTTGCTTTATATGGACCACCACCTTTTATTAAGGTATTATTCTAGCTATCTCAAGATCTGACAAATCTTCCTTTAGATAAGCACCTACCTGCCTATATTTAAATTGTTGATTACTGCAATAGTTAAAGACAATCACAGAATTGTAAAGGTACATGATCAAATTTAATGAGTTATGTCATACTATAAGAAAAGGAAAGAACACGGTAATAGGGATTTAAAACTACTAAGGGATTTTAGAAAATCATCTAGCCCAATTTCCTGATTTTGCAAGTGAGGAAACTGAGGTCCAAAAAGATCAAGTGACCTGCCTAAGATTATAAATAGCATAAAGACATACATAAAACACATCTCAATGTAAAATTGCAATTCTATTTCAAGAACAGTTGTAAAATAAGATAAAGGTACAATACTGTAAAGCATGCCAATATTCTAGTGCTTGGTGACCACTAAAGAAAGTGGTCGGAAGGGGGAAATTTGTAAAAAAAAACACTATGGCTGACTTAGTTTGAATTTAAGGAAAAAAAAATCCTGGGGCTCACGTGACTTCGGAAATCTGGTCAAACTCTTGATGCAGGTGCCATACCTCACGTTCCATGCAGTGGTAAAGTCTGGGTTTAGAAGCAGCAGAGTACATGTGACATCTATCAATTCTAAAAGGAAGAAGAATCCCATTAAAAATGAACAGTGCTACTACTTGACCTCTTTTTCTTTTAATGCTTCATAACATGACAGCTACTTATTTACACTGGTAATCTAGTTATGCAAAGTATATAAAGCAAGCTGTGAGGTTTTAAGTCATTGGGGGGCATGATGACGATTTTAATTTTCCTCTTAATATAATGAACAAATGTAAAAGGAGAAAAGTCAGTGCCTTTGTTGGATAATACTCCATTTATCTTACTAAAATTTTAAAACTCAGTAATTAGAAGAGTACCAATCTATGGCATAGGATGCAATCAGAGCAATTTCTCTGTATTTGATAATACAAAATTTGATAAAACAAACTTCAAATTTTTTGGGGGTGGAAACAATCAAAAAGTTAGTAAGAATAGATATTAGAAGAACTATGTTTTATATAATCTAAAAGTAATGAAATAAAAGGGTGAATATTTTAAAAAATTATTTGTTCCATCTCACTTCATTCTTTTGACCTTTAAATATAAAGATTCTTCAAAAGTTGGTCCTTGGTTCTCTTCTCCACCCTTGGCTGTTTAGAGACACCTCATTTAATCAAAGGCTCATAGGGTCACAGAGAGGCTGGGCGAGAGAGACATATAAGACCATGTAATTCAATCCTTTCATTTTATAGATGAGGAACTTGAGTCCCAGGGAAGATGAAGTAACCTGGCCAAAGTCCCAGCTGAGATGGGAAGTCCAATGGTTCCGGCCATTATAGCTCCTTGTGAATGCCCTCAGGGCCTCTATCTCCAGCCTTGAACACTTCCTTACATTTTCTATCTCTTCATTCAACAACTATTTATTAAGGGTCTACTAGATGCCAGACACTATGTTCAGGGTTGGACATATAAATATAAAAAGCTTTAAGGAGCTCACATTTTATCAAGAAGAACACAACATACACAAAGAAAACGAAATACAAAATTTATACAAAATAATTTCTGAGGCAAAGGTACTAGACATATCATAGCACATCAACTTCTTTATTAAAAAAGGATGTAACAGCAATGATTACTAAACTACTATCTGGACAGAATGGGGAGAATGAGCAGAGTGAGGGGTGGTGAAGAGACAAAATGGTTTCTGGAGATGCTGCTGAGATCAGGAGTAGCAGGCAAAAGCTCATCATGCTTGTTTTCCAGGTCAAGCAAGTATTCTTTCCTTTTCTAGAAATTCTTTTTGTCAAACAATTCCTGTTAAAAGCCATGAAATTTCCCATCTTTATCCCACAAATCATAGTGAGACATGACCACTAGAATGAGAACGGAAGCCAGATGTGAAAAGTTTCTGAGACTTACTGAAAAGGGACCATCACTAGGGATATTCTCCCCCTCATTGCAGTAATCTCAGGATTTAATAAAACACAACAAAAAAACCAACCCTCTAATAGATTGCCCTCAAAGTGATTAATATACATCATCCCTATCCTGTGGATATTCAAATATAAACTGATCACAACTAGGATATTATTGTAATTGCTCAACACCTCTTGATTTTAAACAGATGAACACACCATGGCATAGTTTAATAAGGAAAAAAATTTTTAATTGTTTAAACATATATTAGCCATTTACATTTACTGTAAGGTGGGTCTTTCAAGTACCATTATCCACCTTTACAGATGTGGAAACTGAAGTTCTGTGAGGTTAAGTGCCTTGCAGACTCTAATTTGGACATCTGTTGTGGACAGGAGCATGGTATAATGGGAAAAAACTGGACCTGGAGATCAAAAGACCTAGGTTTAGTCCTAGCCCCACCACTTACTCACTTTATGAACTTAAGCAAGCGACTTTAATGAAAATCCAATCCACCAAACATTTATTAAGCACCTACTTACGTACAAGACATTGTAAAACAAAGTGATAAAAAGCTATAAGCCATTATAATTATGGGTAATTAAATTAGAGTAAGTGTCAAGTCCTTTACCAGTTGTGTTTTCTAGCTACATTCAGGTTTTTTCAGTCTCTGTAAATTAGGCCAGATCATACTGAGAAATGGCTTAAAAAAACAAATAAACAAAAAAAGCACCCCTTCTTTTTAACATCTTTCTCAAGTAACCAGAGCCAAAAAAAATTTCTCTTCCTAAATGCCACTGATCATTGAGATTCTCCTCCCTCAACCATTGTGAAAACCCAAGCATATATCCTAGAGGAATGTTATAACAAATAAATGAGTTTTTAACGATAATTTTAAAAAGACTAATTCTCCCTCACAGCACAAAAAACAACAGACATAGCAAAGCAAATAAGCAGAAGAGAGAAAACAACTAAACCAAAGTGAGCAGGGTGCTTCTCAAAGATCTATGGTGGCTTCAGACACAACTAACCCTGGGAGAGGCGCAGAGGATCGGCACAGGTATGCTGATTGGCGACTGTACACAATCATTAGGAGAGGAAGAGGAACGTCCGGATCATTTATCCTGGTGGTGTCAAACTCAAATAGAAACAGGAACCACTAACTTGATCTCTACCAGGCCGCATACTGCCACATACTGACCCAGTTTTAAAATGTAATGTTTTATTGTCTTTTTATTTATTCTGTTAAATATTTCTCAATTATATTTTAATCAGCTTGGGCCACATTCAGGAGTACTGCAAGCCTCACATGTCTGACACCTGTGATTTATTCCAATGCTCTCATATTACTGGTTAGAAAAGAAATGACTTGCCCAGGATCACACAATCAAGTTGGAGAACCACGACTTGAACTTCTGACCCTGTGTCAATCGATCAAGTATTTATTAAGTTCATAATATATAGTAGGTTCTATGGAATTAAAGGCAGAAACAAAAGTTTTTGCCTTCAAAAAATGTCCATGTTATTAGGGAAGATGGCATACGTTTACATTACACATACAAACATACACTTATGTGTATATACAGATATATACATGTACAGACACACACATAAAAATTTGGAAGGCACTCCTATGTTAGTAAGATCAAGGAAGTTTTCACATAAAAAGTATTACCTGAGCTGAGTTTTAAAGGCAATACAGATTCTAAGAGGGGGAGGTGAAGAAAGGAATGTATTCCAGGCATGGAAGGCCATTTGTGAAAAGGTAAAGCTACGGCAGAAAGAGCATCGTGATGGGAGGGCCAGTACCACTGCCTGGAAATTAGGTTGGAGACAAATTGTAAAGAGCTTCCAAGTCAAGGGTTTGTTTTGATCCTAGAGTTAAGAGAATCTCTGTAGTTCGGTAAGAAGGGGAGTGACAATGGTCAGACCTGTGCTTTAGCATGAACACTTTAGAAGTTATGTGGAAGATGAACTAGAGAGAGAAGAAACTTGAGGCAGAGAGACCCATTAGAAAGATATTACAAATAGTCCAGGCAAAAGAAGTAATATGGCTCTGAAAAAAAAAGGTAATTAACAGCAGAGAAGGGAATGGATCTGAGAGATACCAATGAAATACAATCAACAAGATTTGGCAACACAATGGATATGCAAGTTGAAGGAAGAGTAATGGATGAAAGGTAACAGCAAGGTTGCAAACTTGGATGACTGGAACAGGATGATATGTTCTTAGCATTTCAAAATAGGGCAATTTGGAAGAAGACTGTGGAAAAACATAATGAATTGTTTTAGACATGCCCAGTTGTCTTTTCCACTATATTTTCCTGGGAGAAGAATAGAAAAAGAGTTTAGTAGCCAAAGTTTGGACTTGGGTACCATGAAGACAGCAAACTACCTGTTCACTTGTAGCAAAGGGAGTTAGAAGAGGCCACAAACATCTCTCCTACCCAATATTTTTTTTTTACTCAACAAATTTTTTATTGTCTCTAGGATAAAATATTAATTCTGGGCTCTTAAAGCCCTTCACAAGTTGACCCCAACCTAACTTTCCAAATGCATTACACATTATTCCCTTTCCCAAACTCTAAGTCAGCCTTCTCTCTGTTCCTGATGCACTCTCCCAGCCTAGAATGCACTCCTAAGTCATAGAATCCCAAGCCTTTCCAGATCCTACCCAACTGGTAATGTTCTCCCTTCTCCGAGTACTTTGGATTTATTCTGTATTTCCTTATGTGAACATTCCAAGCAAATCTGGATTAGTTAGGAAATGGAATGTTTTGTGTAATTAACAATAAGGTAGAACATAAATGATTCTATAAAATGATTCTCGAGCAATTATGTACAAAATTCTTGTATCTAAAATAGCATTTTTGATACTACAAAACAAAGCTGGCTACTATCTTGACACTTACTACAACACTTTATGCTTACTAGGTTAGGAATCTATTTTGTACAGGAAATGATTCTATCACACCTTAAGAACCCTCTCTTTCGAAAATTGTTAAGAGTTCTCTGCCTTATATACAAAGTGGATAATAGAAAAACCTAGGGAAGTAGAAGTGGAATAACAACAAAATTAAATTCAATCAACTTTCAACAATTTGGAGAATGATTATCTAGTTTGTATTCTGCTTTGAAACCTTTTCTTCCTTTCAGGCCAAGATGCCTAATTAAAAAAACCAATGTTGGGGCAGGTAGGAGGTACAGCAAATGGAGCATGGGCCCTGGAGTCAGGAAGATCCGAGTTCAAATCCAGCCTCGGACACCTAACACAAAACTACCTGCGTGACCTTGGGAGAGTCACTTAGCCCCAACTGCCCTACCTTCCCCCCTCCAAAAAGTAAAAAAACAAACGAAAAATTCAATGAGAATTTCATGGGGAGTAGTGGAATTAGGAAAAAAAGAAGTTACAGCAACTGGGTGATATGAAATTTGTGAATTAACTTAAATTTATTTATTTCTGCTACCTCTTTCTGCTATTAACACTCAAGATTGCAAAAAGAAATGGGAGTATTAATTACTAAAGACATTACACTTCTGAAACTAAACAAGCATGCTCTGGTTAAAAGCGTAATACCCTTAACTACACACAGTCAAATACAAGACCAATTCAGTTGGGGATTATGAGGGATAAAGAGGAAGAAGAGCAAAGGAAGAGAATTAAATTACTGCTCAATGGAAAAGAAGGTAAATGACATAAACAGATCTAAAAGCAGAAATTAATAATTTAAAAAATATTAGCTTGATAAGTAGCTGCACTGAGAGGCTAAGGTGATGCCAAAGAAACTAAGTAGGAGGAAAGCAATAGGCTTTCTTTGAAAGGTGGACAGCAGGCATGTTGCACCGAACAATAATGAGGACCTGGGGTTAGCAATCACATTGTAACATTCACTGGGTCTGACAGCTTGTCTCTGGAAAAGAATTTTTTTCATCACATCCAGAAATAAACATATTGTCTATGAAAAATGGGATTTTTTGCTCCCTAGGTGTTATATACCTGCAAAATATTCAAATTAAGATAGGAAAAAAGACTCAGAATCTCTGGCAAAGCACAATAAACACTAAGGATTTCAGAAAAAAAGACTTAGAATCTCTGGTAAAACCCAATGAACACTAAGGACTTCCCAGGAAAGATCTGTTTATCACTGAAATGCTTAACTAATATACATTAACCTAATGAAAGAACTCAATTTCTAAAGTATTTCTACATTATCAATAATAAGCAAGATTTTATGACTTAGATATGGCTAATTTTTATACAAAATTTTATGGAGATAAAGATTTCCCAAGACACACAGTGTGTTGAAAAGGTCCCTGGATTTCAAATATAGAAGACATGGGTTTAAATGCTGACTTTGCCAGTGACTTCAGGAAAACCACACCTAAATTTTCTCATCTATAAAATGAGAAGGATGAGGTCAGGGGGATAGGGAGTTGGACTTAAATAATATCAAAGATTATATATCTAGACAATCTTTAAGGTCTCTGACACATCTAAATATTGTTAACAAAACATGTTATCTCACTAATTTTCTCAACAACTTTGCTAGGGACATAGAATAAATATCATTCCCATTTTAAAGATGAGGAAATGGAAGTTCAGAGAAGTTAGATGATGTGCCCACCAATTACGGGGCTAATAAGTAGTATTTGGGATTCAAAAGTGAGATTTCCCTATCCTCTGTGACTATGCCATGCTGCATCAGATTTCAACAAGATATTGTTATTTAGCTCGCCACGACAGGTTCCTTACAAATGTACTTTTATGCATGCCATTCCCCTCTTTTGTTCTTGGTCCTGCAGGATCTGGGATTTAGAACAGCACTCTTGACATCATTGGCACACAATATTATGAGCTAATTTACTGTAATGTGGTAGGCTCAATCATTACATGCCAACTCTACTCTGCCAAAAGATGGGGTCATCTGCTTCATTTGCTTTTGTTGTTATGGGTTTCTCTTTACAGTAAAACATCTAAATTTTGTGAACTAGGATGACAATCTTCTTTGGTAAGAGCTAAGAAACAAAACAATGTAGATTTTAAAACAGCAGCCATTTCCTACAAGTTCAGTATTTCACAAAGCAATTTAACATGCTCATTCTCAGGCTCTTAAGTATGCTGAGAATAACACCCATAATAATAATGGCACAAGGCTAAGTTGCTTAACGTTAAAAAGAAAATATGACAGGTATAAATGGCATCTGAAGATGCTGACTATACTTCATTAGAATCACAAAATCTGAGTTGGAAGATACCACAGAGGCTTTTATCTATTAAGTAATTCCTTCAGACAACAGTCCAAACAAGCCATCATCTAACGTTAGGGATTCCACCAAATTATTATATATTTTGGACTGTTGAAGCTATTCTTTAACTGCACATTCTATGGTTTGTTTTTTCCTTAATCATTATAAATATTTATGTTTAACTATACAAGCATATTTTCTGGCTAAGTATTGATTTCTCTACTTCTGCTTCATTGACTACTGTTTAATAGTTCTGATCACAACAGAATGTACTAAGTTCTCAAAGAGATGTAAGTACCAGATCATCATACCTCTCTCTTGAGGAACCTTTATGCAGCCCAACAAGCAACAATTAGAACAGAACATGTAATAACTGACTAGATTAAAATTGGAAAAAGAGTACAACAAGGCTGTATACTGTCACCTTAGATATACTGACACCACTCTGATGGCAGAAGGTAAAGAATTAAGAAGCTCCTTGATGAGGATAAAAGAGGAGAGTGTAAAAGCTGGCTTGAAGCTTAACATTAAAAAAAAAAAAAAAAGATCATGGCAACTGGTCCCATTATGTCCTAGCAAAGAGAAGGAGAAGAAATGGAAGCCTTGTCACATTTGATATTCTTGGGCTCAAATATCACTACAGACAATGACTGCAACTGTAAAATTAAAAAACACTTGCTCACTGGAAGAAAATGCTATGGCAAATCTGTATACTAAAAAGTAGAAACATCACCTTGCCAACAAAGGCCCATATAATCAAAATTATGATTTTTCCAGTAAAGGAAGCAAGAACATGAGCTTGGGCAGACTTCGGGAGACAATGAATCACAGGAAAGGCCTGGCATACTATGGTCCACAGGGTCACGAAGAGCTGGACATGACTGAATAAATGAACAAATGAATTTTTTAGTAACTTTGATAATTTTCTACTGACAGTCATTAAATGTCCCAGTGACCCTAAATCATTAAAAAGAGTGTGATAAGGTGTCTTTATAATTAATCAACCTATTTAACCATCTTCTCCTCATCAGAAATTTGCTTCTTTAAAAGAAATTCCACAGCATCACATAATTTTAGGCAGATAGCATAGGGCAACATAAGCTATAAAGAATCTTTATCAAGACACAAATAATCTGGATTCAGACCATTTTAAACCATATAATCAAAACGATATCTATTTCACCATATATTACCATGGGTAAGTTTATGAATGTGATGAAATAGGAAAGTTCATCCTGAAAATATATAAAAATCCACTAAAATTAAAAAAACCTTTGGTGTGAGTAAGCCTATTTAAACCTCTTTTCTTTTTAATCTCCTCTCATGACAATAAGTTTGGTATCACTTAAAGCCTAAGGTAGGGGCAAGGAAGCTGCAGACTCGAGGCCACATGTGACCCTCTAGGTTAGCGGTTCTCAACCTGTGGGTCCCAACCCCTTTGGGGGTCAAACAACCCTTTCACAGAGGTCACTTAAGACCATCAGAAAACATATATTTCCTTTTTTTTTTTTTTTACACAGAAGGGATGCTTTAATTACACTTATAAATGACTACTTTTAGTGGTGCTGGTAATTAATAGCAAATAGTTAAACCAACTAGTATTTATTAGTGCTTGTACACGCATTGTCCTAAAGTGCTAGAGATGCACATGGGGTGGGATGGCGGCAAGGAGGGAAGTCCCTGCTCTCTGGGAACTAACAGTCCAGTGGGTG
>JAQQSW010004349.1:0-14459 GCA_028646575.1 Pseudocheirus occidentalis
GGGGCTCTACAGTGGGATCGCTGTTTTGGGGTTGGGGTAGGGGAAAGATGAGGAGAAAATCGGTAATTCAAAAATCTCATGAAAATGAATGACGTAAACAAGAAACAAATAAAATTTATTACATAAAAAAGAGAGAGTAAGAGCTGGGGAAGTTGAGAGAAGGAAGGAAAAAGCACTTTTCAAAGTATATGCCAGTGTATCTCTGGATTATGTATTTGTGATGACTTCCCTAGAAAGTTCATAGGTATCATTTCTTGGAAATACAACGATGTCAGCATTATGTAAAATAAAAAGGGAAGAAAAGTCTTTCGCGTTTTTAGTTATAATGGGTGTTTATGCACAAGATACAATTTGGGGACTTTTGAGAGATGAATGCCACACACCACAACATCTCAAGAAAGAATGTGCATGTTTTATTATTATTTTATTTTGCTCAGCATTCTAAATTACCCAACAAGGAATTGGAAAACAAAGGGATTGAAATCAAATTTGAGAGATGCGATTTTTCCATTGATCAACTCATTTTGAGGTTACAGTTGTTGGAGGGCTGTTTGGAAAGGCAGCCATGTTAGGTGGAGGTAGAAGTGCATTATATCTAAAACAAAACAAAACAAACAAAAAACCACAGGCTTACAAAACTCATTCATGGGATCATGGATTAAGAGCTAGAAGAGACCTCAAAAGTTGTCTAGTCCAGCCTCTTCTTTTTATAGGGATATATGAAGAAATAGAGGCCCAGAAAATATCAAATGACTTGTTCAAGGTCACACTGGTAATAAGCTTCATAGGCAAGATTTAAATTCAAGTTATTAAATGTTGGCAGAGTTTCCTGTGAAAACAGATATCCTCTGAAACTCTCTTTTTATGGAATGATCAAGCAGAGCTTTCACCTAAGACTTAGAGGAGATACAAGGAATGATGAGAGTAGAGGGCCAGAAAACTTTGATAAACCTTTCTTTCCTGGGAAGACGAGGTTAATAAAGAGGTGTCTTAGTTCGTTTTAAAAAAATCTCTTTAAGTGTTCTTTTTCCACTCTTCTTACTATGACAGTGGCAACTGTGTTTTCTAATTGTTTTTAGCGAAGAATCTTGAAATCATATTATAGGAATAATAGTTGGGTTGAATGAATTTTAGCAAGGAGAAGAAAAGGATTAAAGAGTACATGGATAGCTGTCTTCTTTTTTAGTAGTTATACTCCAATTAGGAGTTTGTTGCAATGGTACAGACAAGAGATGCTGAAGGCCTCAATTAGACTGGTTGCCCCGTGGGTAGAAAGGTTACAACCATGAGAGATTTTGTGGTGGTAGAATTGACAAAATGGATTGTGAATTGATCTGGGTAGGATATGTGTGAAAAGAATTTTTTTTGTTTAAGTTTTTGTTAACGCATTTCTCTTTACATTTAAACCAGTTTGCCCCAGCTCTTCTCTTTCCTCTCGTAAATAGTTATGCTGTATAGCAATTGGTACATTTTAAGATGGAAAACAAAAAGAATAAAGATGGGGGATAAAAGGACATACCTGTTCAATACATCCAAAAAATTTGAAAATACACACAACATTTAACACATGTGAGTCTTCTCTTTCTGAAAAAATGTAGCATGGAAGTATCTCCCCATATCTTTCCTCTTTTGAACCATGCTGAATATCTGTCCTCAGCTATGTGATACAGTATCATAAAAGGAAAATAATAGAATTTGTATGGCTTCACTTGGCAAAAGTAGAACTAGCAGATGGAGGTTATAGTGAAGCAAATATTGATTCAATATAATGAAGAACTTCCTAATAATTAGAGTTTCCCCCAAAAAGGGTAGGCTGGTTCATAATGCAGTAAACTCCTTATCAACAAAAGTGATCAGAAAAAAATTCAAATCAATAGTTTATTAAGTGCCTCCTACGTGCTTGACTTTGTACTAGGAATATGCTGGGAGTGGAAAGACAAAAAAATTATGAAGCAGTTCTCAAGGCCCTTCTTTATCTTCCAGAGAATGGGGTAGAAAGAAGAAAGAAATGGAGAAAAGGAGGGATGGAAGGAGGGGGCAAGAGGGAGACAGAGAGATAGAGAGACTGACTTTATATGTGTATGTGTGAATGTATATATGTATACAAACACACACACACACACACACACACGCATATATATATATGTATATGTATATATATATATATATATATATATATATATATATATATATATATACCCACATATACAGAAAATACATGCTAAGTGATTTCAAGGGAAGCACTATCACATAGGAGATTCAGGAAATGTCTCTTGGAGGACTGGGAATTTAAGTCAAACTTTGAAGGGACTTGAAAGTTCCAAGATTAGGGGTGGTGAAAGAGAGTATTCCAGAGATAGGAGATAACCTGTGTGTGCAAAGGTATGGAAGAAGGAAATGGCATGTTTTGTAGCCCACCCTCATAGTTAAAAAAGCAGTTTGGCTAGAATGTGGAAGTGGCAGGGAGGCGGTTATGTAATCATCTTGGAAATACACATAAATAAAGATGTATCGTTTGTTCTTTAAGAAAAAAAAAGATTGTTTAAGCCAGTTTTATGAAGACTATTAAATGTCAAACTGAGGACGGTGTACCTTATCCTGGGGGCAAGTGGAAGTCACTTATTTCTTGGGTAGGGCTGTGACATGATCAGACCTATGTTTTAGGAAAGTTACTTTGGCTTCTGTGTGGGAGATAGATCTGAGGGAGTAAAAATTGGATGCAGGGAGACCAATTAGGAGTTTGTTGCAATGGTACAGACAAGAGATGCTGAAGGCCTCAATTAGACTGGTTGCCCTGTGGGTAGAAAGGTTACAACCATGAGAGATTTTGTGGTGGTAGAATTGACAAAATGGATTGTGAATTGATCTGGGTAGCATATGTGTGAAAAGAATTAAGGATAATCAACTCCTTAATTTCTAGTGTAATTAAGATATTTGAGTTCTCCAAAGAATTAGGGAAGAAAGGAAGAGGAATGAATTCAAGACCCTCCCAGGGGAGATGTCTATCAGGTAGTTGGAGATGCCAGACTGGAGTATAGGAGAAAGATTAGAGCTAAGTATGTAGACTTGGGAGTTAAGTGCTTAGAAAAGATATATGAACCCATTGGATCTTATAGAGTGAAAGGGAGAGGGGAAGGGAAATCAAAGGGAAAAGGGGGGGGGAAAGATGGGGAGAGAGAGGGAAGGAAAAAACAGTATTGAAAAATAAAACTCTGTTAGGGCAATGCATAGGGGTGGAAATATAAATAGTTATAGTAAACTGTTGTAAAGGTGCTTTCAACACTGGGAAAGGAGTTTAAATGTGTGACCTCTGAGATTTCTTTTAATTCAGATGATTTGACTACAAGAAGTACTAATTTTTCAAAGATATTTAGAGGGATTTCCAATAAGGAATCAGAATGAGAGGTTGTAGATAAGCTTATCATCTTAAAACAACAAAGACATATCAAATTACATAAAAACAAGTACAACAAGGTGGGGGGGAAAAGAAAAAGAATACTCACAAGGTCATCCCTGAAGAAAATCCAGCAGAAATACTGAAGAAATGAATACCTCAAAATGATACAATTGTGATGAAGGCAGAATATGAGGTAAATATACCAGGAAATAAAATCTCCAGAAGAAAACAATTCTATAATGCTTACAATTAGAAACCCAGAGAAGAAAATGAACACAAGAATGCTTAGTGCCCATGAGGGAAAAAAATAAAGAAACTAATAGAAATGTTAAAGAGACAGGATTGAAATTAAAGCTATTATTGTGAAGATCAAAAGGAGAGCTGATAGAACAGAACAGAGGTTGAAATCACTTAACAAAGCAGTTGACACCCTGGAGAAATAAAAGGGAATAGAAATATAGAACTCAAAGAGTTATTCAACAAGAAAAGAGAAAAATTACATGGCAAAATATTGTTTTAAAAATTCATAAGACTGCTAGAGATGACAATGGGTTCATAGGATAAAAAATTTCATTTTGGATAATACTTTAAATGAAATTATATTTGCAAAGTATCTGCCACATAGTAGGTATTAAATAAATGCTTCTTCCCCTTCTGTGACTTCCTTCTCAGAAGTCATCTAGTTCATCCCTCTCATTTTAAAGATGAAGTTGAAGTCCAGTGAGTTGTGATGGGGCCAAGGTGATATAGCTAGTATATTGTAGATCTCAGTTCGGAAGTAAGATATCACATGATTGTAAATAGATAGAGAACATTCAACAATATACAGCACTCATTTTTGTTTATCAAATACTGAAAATCAGAGAAATGAAAGAAATTTTGCTTCAATATGATAAACATCTTTTTGAAAGCAAGAGATAATCTTAGATACCAGGGTCACACTGGAGTGTTCCCCAATAAGATCAGGGATAAAACAAGAATACATACTGTTCAGTTTATTATTTTACCTAGCACTAGAAATGGGAGCTATAATAATCAAGTGAGAAAAAAATGAATTTAAGCACAGGCAATAAGGACACAAATTGTCTCTATTTGCAAATGATATAGTTAGTGATTTGTTTTTAAAACCTTGGAAGACCTATGGGGGGAGAATAATTGATATAATTAATAGGTTCAGTTAAGTAGTGGGATATAAAATAAATCCATAAAAATCATCAGCTTCTCTGTATGTTACCAAGTAAATCCAGGAGAAAATGGCAGGAAGAGAAATTCCATTTAAGATAACAACAAAATGCATTAAAAATCTTGGAATTACCATACCAAGACACATACAAGGTTTAGATAAATGCAACTGTATGTTTTGGTAGGCTAATATGTATTCAGTGATATAAAATACTATAAAACAATTTTATGGAAATAAAAGAAGTCCCAAATAATTCGAGAGATAGTCTGGATTTGTGACTAGGAGATGTTAATAGAGTACAAATTGGAATACCATTTAAACTTTTCTACAGATTTAGTGTTGTACCAATCAAAATGCCAAAGGAATATTTTAAAATATTAGACAAGAGAGTAACAAAATTAATTTGGAAGAATAAAAGGTCAAGAATGTCCAAAAATATAATGAAAAAAATAGCAAAGTAACGAGCTTGGCACTACCCTATCTTTAATTATATTACAAAGAAGTAAATAAAGAAACTATTTAATACCAGATAAAAAAATAAGTTAGTTAGTGAGACTAAAAAAAGGCTTAGAAATAAATATATATACTAGACATGTATTTGAAAAATCGAAGTATACAAACTATTAGGAAAGGAACATGTCATTCAGCAAGAACTACTGAAAAAAGAAGAAATAAGTGTTCTTGAAAATAGGTTCAGTTCAGTATCTTATAAAATATAGTATAAGAAATCCCAAATGGAAGTAATAGAAAGAATGTTGAATTTAGAGTCGAAAGAAATTACTTCAAATTCTGTATTCTCTACTTACTTCCAAAGTAACCTTGGGCAAGTCACTTAATCCATATGTGCCATTTTTCCTCATCTATAAAATGAGGGAGTTGGAGTAAGTGGCTCTGATGTCCTTTCCAGCTGAACAGCTATGACCTTGTCACTTCATTTTTCTGTGTCTCATTTGTCTTTAGGTATAACATGAAAGGGATGGCCAAAAAAATTTCAGCAACCCCCCCCCACCCCATCTCTTAATCTGACAATACATTAGAAACATTAGAAGTTTCTCCATAAAATAGAGGATAATTCAAAGTTCTATCATTTATACTATTGATGATAGGGAACTATGAAGGCAAAAATAAAATATTTTAAAATTAAAATGTCAGTTATAGAAAATGTTAAAACTTTTACACAAATAAAAACAATTGATTTATAATCCAAAGAAATTAGGCAGACTAGAGAAAAAATAAAACTTTGCATTAAATACCTTTAGCAATCTAAAGGAAGCTGGCATAAATCATTTAAAAATCTAGAACCAGTCCTCAAAAGACAAGTAATCAAAGGAAATTAACAAGTGGCATTCAAAAGAAGAAATGCAAACTAGGAATGACCAACTTAAAATGTCCAAAATACAATAAATCAAAGACATTCTAATTAAAGTACTCCATTAAGTTATCAAAAATGAGTAAAGATGAATGAAAAAGGGGAAACTCCTCACTAGAAGACCTGTAACATTATTGAATATTTGTAGAACTTTAAATTGGTTTGATCATTTTCGAAAACCATTTGAATTATGCAAAAAAAAGGTTACTAAATGGTTCACATGCCTTTGACCTAGAGATTTCACTAATGGGACTATATCCAAAAGAAGTTATTAAAGTAAGAAAAGGTCCAATACTTTGAATACCAATCAATCTATGATTTCATCAATATGGATACTCCTTCCAACAATTCATATCAAAACACAGCCATGTATATACATTATGTAAAATTCTACCCCATATAATAATGATATTTGTGACATATAAAGTGCTTTAACATTTATAAATCACTTTATATATGTTATCTCATGATCTCAATAGCTCTGAGTGAAGTGATATTATTATCACCATTTTACAAATAAGGCAATTGAAACAGAAAGTGGTCAAATGATTTTTCCAAGGATTATGCAGTCTTTGAGGCAGAATTGAAACCCAGGTCATCCTAGCTTCAAGTCTAGTATTTTAACCACTGTACTATTTAGCTGCTGATATATCATTCCATAAATCTACCACACAATGCAAGGGGCACTATTCAATATTCTGGAAGCTTTCTTTCTATTCCATTAACATTCCATTCTATTCCGTTTTATGAGAAACAGTATAGTATATAAGCTTTCCTCTGATTTTGTATATGAGACTGACCTATATATAACTGACACCCAAGGAGATTTACCTACACCTTGCAGTCATGTAAGGACCAAGGACCTGAAGTTACATATAAATGCACATGGCAAAAATTATACTCATGTATGAATTTCTTAGGAAAAGCAGCCATTTTGATATTACTTCATTTTGTAGCATTGATTGTCATATATGTGTAAGTCTCTTGATGTTAGGATTACTAAGAATGGGTGACCTTTACCAGATAAAAAGTAGCTTAAGTTGCTTTTCCCACATTTAGTTAGATCTCTGTCATTTGAGTGTCACATTTGGTGACACGTGTTTCATTGCTATCTTTTGTGTGTTTTTAATTCTGTGGTTTTTAAGGATGAATATTATGCCAAGTAAATGTGAAAAAAGTTGGAGCTCTTAAGGTGTACACTTAAGTGATATTTAAAGATGTTTCACATGGGAAACCTAACATTTCTTTTTTTAAGTAATATTTTATTACTTTTCCCAATTAAATCTAACATTTCAAGAATCAATCCAGCCTACAATGAAAGAGGATCATCAGCAAGGAAATACTAAGCAAAGTACAGTTGAATTTCTTTTTTTTTAATAGCCCAAAGTTAAAAGGTATTGCCATAAAACAGCCTAATTAATCCTTTAAAAATAGGCAAAAACCTTCGAAGGGATCTGAAGACAGAAGCTTGGGGAAGATATATAGATGATCATTACTATAAGCATATTCAGGATGTCCTAAAAATCTTTTTGCAGCTTTTAAAAGCTTTGCATTGCAACAAGACTTTGAGGGCATCCTTTGTCTGCTCTATACAGAATATACACAATTCTATGAACTACTTTCTTAATTACAATTATCATCCATAACTATAGTTGACGCATACTATTTATTTATTTATCTATAATTTAATCCTTAGAGAGTTTGATAGACAGGCTTCTTTCTCATTACATGAGGTTTTTAATATAGTCCTATGATTACCAATAGTTTCCCCAAAAAAAATTGATTTAAAGAGTATATGGTTTAGATTCATACTGAGACAACATTTGCTGAATATGTGAGTTGTCAATCCCATCTCCTTCCCAACTGAATTTGCACTGGACACCAATACGATTATGGTTGCAGAAGGAGCTCGTGGTGAAATCACATTTAGCAATTCCGATGGCTATATTGACCCAAACGAGCTGTTCTTATCAGTCTGACTAAACCAATCATTTGAAAAAAACCCAAATCTGCCAGTTTATTTGTTACCCAGTCAAATTTAGGAGTGTGTGTGTGTGTGTGTGTGTGTTTTGAGGCTTAGCCTCTGTGTCTTTTTCTTTGTGCATAATCTTGGGCAGGCCATTCAAGCTCTCTAGGATGTAGTATCCTGTAAAATAAGATTTAATCATGTGATTCCATTAGATTGTCAACTCCTTGATACCAAGGACTGTCTTATTTTTTGCCTTTCTTGGTATCTGTATGGTTTAGCAGATAGATAGACACTTAATAGGCAGTTCATAAATACTTATTAAATGACTGACTGATTCCCTACCTATCCAGCTTGAAAATTTCCTCATTCAATTATTCTATACGTAGAATGCTATTGGTGAAATCTAGGCAAAAAGATAGTATTCATAGATATTGAGGATCAGTTCAAAATAAACATTTCTAGGAATGAATGAAAGAGAAATGAATTTTCTTTAATTTTTTATGGCATTTAACGTCAGCTCAATGCTTCGTACAAGTAAACAGCCATACGGTAAAGAGAACTTTATTCACACATATAAATTCACAAGGACAGTTTAATAACATTTGCAATTAAAATTACTCCCCAGTACTAGAAGGATGGCTCTCAATTACATGTAGATCACTGGATACATTTAATTCATATGACTTGTAAATTTGAATGTGTCTCTAAAAATAAAGTCATGAAATCTTTCCTGAATATACACAACTCCATTAACAACTTCCTTAATTAAAATTATCAGCAGTAAATACATTTGATTACAGTTGTAATATATTATGCCCTTACTTAATGCTGTCTATTTTATATACTATAGTATAAGATTTTCCAACTATTACTTTTGTCTTCATATGTTCATATATCTCGTCCTCATATATTCATTGATGTAACTTTATTTGACACATTTTTAAAAAGGAAAAATAGTAACCAAAGCATTTTTTATTGATACACTTTGGATTACCCAAAGAAAGATTCTGTCTATTTTTAGGCCTGCACAGCTGTGATCAATACAGTTTTCATTCCATAAAATATGGTCTGTGAGGTTCTCTTATTTTGATAGTCTAATAATGAATGAATAAAGCATTTATTAAGTGTTTACTATGGTCTCTACCCTAGGCACTAGGTTTATAAATATAAAAGAAAGACAGTCCCTTTTCTCATTGAGTTCACATCCTAAAGAGGAGATGACACACAGGGAAAGGTTTCAGTTGCAAATCAGATGGAAAAAGCCTCTGGTGTTTAGGGTACATTGTGGCAAAGGAGATATTCATGCCTCTTCTTTGATCAATCAGTCAATAAATGCTCATTAAGCACCTACCATGTGCCAGGCACTGTCCTTGCTGCTGGATGCCATGTGCTAAGCTTTAATGTCATTTCCACTGATAAAATGAAATCAGTTTATGACATAGAAATATTTGATACCGTCAAAGACTTTGGTGAAAAGAACTTTCTTCTCTGGGTCTTCAGTACCTCTGGCTGTAGCACCAGAAGGAGTAGTTGCCAGGCTGCATTTCCACAGCGATTTCTTCCCAGGATGATACCACAGGGTACTGAGCTGAAAGTATTGCTGTTCTCAAGTCTTTTGGTTTAGGGTCCTGAGCATTCACCTTCAGGATCTATGGGAAGGTGGTAGTGGTCTTATTTATCTGTGCTGGCCCCAATCTTTCTCTCAGTGGACTTTCTGCCTACAGCTAGGCTGGTTTGTCTACCATGTGTATAGCAGTTGGTTGGCAATTGGTGGTGATGGGATCTCCACACAAGTTGCTTCCCCTGATAATGGCCGTGAGAGCTGGAGTGGGAGAAGGACCAGTGATATGAGAGATGCTGCTATGTCCGGGGCTCCTGTGCCTATGTGATTTTAGTGGCAGTTGATCAGTGATTATTAGTTTATAATTACATTTAATAATATTTATAACAAACTATGCAGGTAACTATAAGGTCTGTAAAACCTTTACTGGGATTATCTTAGTTAATATTTACAAAAACCCTGTGGAATAGGCACTATTACCATCCAAAACTAATAGTCAAAACCTGAAGGAAGAAAATCATTTTTACACAAAGGTACAAGTGAAAAAGAGGCGAGGGTGACCAGGGTGGCCTAGACCCAGAATTTGACTAGTCAGAAAGGTTCTGACAGTTTCATAGGATGAGATAAGTAATTTTAAAAATGCTCAACAAGACTGGGTGGAACAGAAATTTGTTAAAGGTCAAGCATGGTTAAACTAAGACTGGGGAGTCAGCTAAATCAGAAAAGTTTGGAGAGGACTCAGAGGTCTACTCAAGTAAGACCCTGAGTCCCAGAAGGTGGGAATCAGAGATAGGTGCACTTGTTAGCAGGTGATGCTGAAGTAGACTTTGATGCTAGAATAAAGATTTTCACTCTGCCTCCAATGACCCTCACTCAGGGATTGTTAGCAGTTCAATAATGACAAAAACGTGCTGACAAGCTCTGTGTACTTCTGATTGGGGAAGGGGTGGGGAGTGGAGAAGTGCTGGTCTTCTGGGAGAGCCTTACAATCATTTAGCAGAATTCTCAGAGCTACAGAAGACAGAACTGAGGGGTATGGCTGTAAAACTCTTTAATTCTTGACCTCTACCATTATTTGGATTCCATTGGTTTCATTTGGAAAGGACATTACAATGGCCCAATAATTCAATGCTTATAACCAGCAACCTTAGCTCTACTTTAATTTTGGCATATAGTAAAGGAATTAAAGTTAAAAAAATAGATTGGGCACTGAGAAAAGAAGATAAAAAATGGCTTTGATAGGAATGAAAAAAAGTCAAGCAAATCTACTGAGAAAAACACTCTGAGTATTTGGATATAGAAGAAATTATTTACTCTAAACCTATCTGACCAGGGAATGGGCTCTATTTTCATTTAGCCAGAAAATTTGTAGGTAGATTGTGCCTAAATGAAAGTCTACTTTTTAAAGTGGTATTAATGAATATAATGGGAAAACACTTTTCACAAAAATGAAGTGAGATCTGAACAACTGGAGAAATATTAATTGCTCACATATAGGGTGAACAAATATAATAAAAATGAAAATGTTACCTATATTAATTTACTTTTTTGGTGTCATACCAATTAAATCTCCAAAAAAATTGATGGAGTTAGAAAAAGAATTAATATTTAAAAGAATAAAAGATCAAGAATATTAAAGGAATCAATTTTTTTTTTTGAAATATGAAGGAAGGTGGCTTAGCATTACCAGATCTCAAACTGTATTACAAAGTAATAATCATCGAAGCCATCTGGTACTGGCTAAGAGATGGAGTGGTAGATCAATGGAAGAGATTAGATACACAACATACAAAAATAAATGACAATAATAATCTAGTGTTTGATGAAACCAAAGATCTAAAATTTTGAGACAAGGAAACGCTATTTGACAAAAACTGCTTGGAAAACTGAAAACCAGCTTGGCACAAACTAGGTACCAACCAATATCTCACACTGTATACCAAGATAAGACTAAAATGGGTACATGCTTTAGACATAAAGGATGATAATATGAGGAAATTAGAAAAACATAAAATATTTTACTTGTCAAATTAATAAACAAGAGAAGAATTTATGACCAAACAAGAGATGAAGAGCATGGCAAGGTGTAAAATGCATAATTTTTAGTATATCAAACTTTAAAACATTTGCACAAATGAAACCAGTGCAGTCAAGATAACAATTAAACTATGAAACTGGGTGGGGGTAGGTGTAATTCTCTGATAAAGGTCTCATTTTTCAAATATATAGAGAACTGAGTCAAATCTCTAAGTATAAGTGTAATTTCTCCAATTGATAAATGGACAAAAGTCACGAACAGGCAATTTTCAGAAGAAATCAAAGTTATCTATAGTCATGTAGAAAAATGCTAGTCTAAAGCATTACTGAGTAGAGAAATACACATGAAAAGAACTCTAGGGTACCACCTGATATAATGGAGTGATATTATGACAGAAAAGGAAAATTACAAATTTCTGAGGGGATGTGGAAAAGTATGGATGCTAAGACAATGTTCACAGAGTTGTGAACTGATCCAACCACTCTGCTGAGCAATTTGCAACTATACCCAAAGGGCTATAAAACCATAGACCCTGTTGTACCCAACAATACCATTACTAGGTCTGTCCACCAAAGAGATCAAAGACAGAGTAAAGGACCACTATGTAAAAAAATGTTCATATCATACCTTTTTTTTTTGGTAACAAAGAATTAGACATGAGGGGATGCCCATCAATTGAGAAATGACTGAACAAGTTGTGGTATATGATTGGATGAAATACAATTGTGCTATAAGAAATAACAGCAGGATGCTTTCTGAAAAACCTGGTAAGACTTATATGAACTGATACAAAATGAAATTAACAGAACTAGGAGAATATTGTACACAATAACAGCAATATTGCATGATGATCATCTATGAATGATTTATTCTCAGAAATACAATGATCCAAGAAAATTTTAAAGAGTTTATGAAAAAATTTCTACTCATCTCCAGATAAAGAACTGATGGAGTCTGAGTACAGATCAAAGCCTCCTTTTTTAAAAAAGCTTTCTTTGTTACTCTTGGGTTTTGTTCTTTTTGGTTTTTTTTTAAAGCCTGTGTTTTATTTTTCAACATGGCTAATATGGAAATGTTGTGGATAATTGTACATGTATAATCTATATCGTATTGCTTGCTTTCTTAAGCTGAGGAAAGGGGAAAGAGGACAGAAAAGAATATATGGAACTATTTTTTTAATGTTAAAATTTTTGTTCATGTGAATTGAGGACAAAATAAAATAAAAATTAAATGCAAAAAAGTTATATTGATGTTAACAATAGTAGCTGTTATAATTTTGACTTGAGGGCGGCTGGGTGGTGCAGTGAATAGAGCACCGGCCCTGGAGTCAGGAGTACCTGAGTTCAAATCTGGCCTCAGACACTTAACACACACACAAAAAAAACTAGCCGTGTGATCTTGGGCAAGTCACTTAACCCCAACTGCCCTCCAAAAGAAAAGCAAAAAAAAAAATTGACTTGAATAATCAAGATTGAATTGAATAGTTTTTGACTCAGTGAAAGTAAAATTGCTAGCCTAAGTATTGTTCACTGATTTCCAAAGACTTAATTTCTAGGTGCAAATAATATCACATTTTATACATATATACATATATTCAGTTTCTCTTTTTATTTAGCTGCACCATCTCTTTTCTGTAAGTTTGTATAACATATTTTTGAAATGTCTTTTCTTGCTCAATAGGGACTTTCCATAAAGTTTGATTTTGAGAAGGGTAGCACACTCCTTGGGAAATTCCAAATATTTCTCATCACAGTAACTAAAGCAATAGCAAACAGTGAATAGACACACTCATCCTTACCAAATGGACCTGACACCTATTTCACCTACCATCTTAGTGAGATGCCTAGAAGTCTACTGGTGAACTAATTTGCTCATTTATACAACCCATAAGTATCAGGGATGAGACTTGAATCCAGCTCTTCCTGGCTTCAGAGTCAGCTCTCTAACCATTATACCACTCTGCCCCTGTAGTACATATAATAGAGACTATATATAACCAAGTTACTCCTTATTCCAGAGTGCCTCAAATTAGAGAAATTTATTATGAAGTAGATATATCTTCCTGCTTTTAGGAGAGACAAAAACAAAAGCAGTTTTTAGAAAGGATTAAAGGAAAATTTGCATTCATATTATCTCATCTTAAAAATACAACCTCTTCATTTTTCTTCTTTTTCTCTGCCTTATGGTCTTGTGATCCAGATACCTTAGAAAATTCACTAACTAGTACTTTGTAATATTAAGCATAATCCATTGTCTGTTATGATTTAATTCCTCAACGCTGTCAGAAGGATTTTTATCCTTTGGTAATACTAAAACAAATCAAGTTGTATTAAGACTGTAAGTTGGGAGTAAACATGGCATCTGGTTGGGGCCTACAGCTTACATAAAAAAATCTCTTGGGCTGAGAGAAGAAGAATCTTTCTCTTGTCTGACATGTGTCAAATAATGGTCAGAGTTTTTTGGAAATGTACCAAGAATGTTTCCCTAATGTAAATCCCCAAATGAAAAAATGTATTGAGTCATATAAGCATAACATGTGTTTAGGTAAAAAAGTGAATCTTGCTCTTTATTTTCATATACACAGTGCTCGAGGACCTACCATGTTCAAAAACTGGGCATGCAAAGGGAAATAAAATATAGTCCCTGATCTCAAGAACCTTGAAATCTAGATCATAAAACAAGAAATGCATATAATATTTTTAATATATGAATGCTATATGATAAACAATATTGAAAGAAGTAAATTCTGCAACAGTTCAAAGGAGAGGACAATTGTTAGAGGATAAGCTGCATAGAAGAGAAATTCAATCAAATTATCATTTATTAAGCTTCTGTTATATGCAAGGCAACGTGGTATAGGTGAAATAGCATTGTCTTTGAAATTAGAGGATCTAAGGGGCAGCTAAGTGGCACAGTGAATAGAACACTGGCCTGGAAATCAA